>NMRB01001162.1:26267-49845 GCA_002633025.1 Notospermus geniculatus | reverse complement strand
TTGGGTGGAGACAGCCTACAGGAAGTGTTCCGTGAACGACCAGCCTGGAAGTATTTGCAGTACATTCTACACAATGTAAGTTTATCTCATTTTGATCTCAGGTGAAATGCCATGTTGTATTGTTTGTCCTTGGAGGAATTATACAGTATAATTCCTCCAAGGTTTGTCCTTCAGCTTTGCAAGGATTTGAGATTGTGTACCGAGATAATGTAGTAGCTGGGGCCTCGGGGTGAGCTCTTACGATGGTGGTGTGTCCATCGTCGTCCGTTAGCAGGGCATGTTTTGTAACTGCTCTGGGGCTATTGATCTGAAACTTGGTACAAAAAAACCCTAGAGAGGGACTTAGCCACATATTTGGTACAAAAAAACCCTAGGGAGGGACTTAGCCACATATTTGGTACAAAAAAACCCTAGAGAGGGACTTAGCCACATATTTGGTTGAGATAAGTTTGAACTTGGGACCACCTGACAGCGAGTCCGTATGCTCCGCTGCTGCACCACTGTAAGAATTGCAATGTATTCCACGATGTTTATTTGATTTTGTAAATAAAATGATGTGAAGAGACAGTTTGCTGTTTATTTGACTGATTTAAGGGACTGCAGACGCAGCTAGGGCCTTACTTAGAAGGCCTAATAATGCCACTAACCGGTGGCGCTAGTAGGCCTAAACCGAGAATTCAAAAGATTGTGGATCATGTTGACGTTGATGAAATTGTACTTTAAAATATTAGCACATACATTTGTATCCAGGGGGCAAACAAACCCAGCCGATGGGGGGTCCCCCATTTTTCGGTGGCCAACGTTTCAAAAATTGCCCTTTTTTCAAAGTGTCGCCATTTTTTTTCAAAGTGTCGCCATTTTTTCAAAGTGCCGCCAAGTTGCCTAAATTTGTCCCTCAGATGCTGGGAAATCGTACCAACGCCGGCCTTCTGTCTAGGCCTAGAGTATATTTCAAAACTTTCTGAGGAGAAAAACCCACTACAAAACTGACATGCCAGGCATGCCAAAGGCTCTTTTATCATGTTTATAAGCCTAATCTCCTCCCAGCGATAAATTCAACAAACATGACAAACTGCGTGAGAGTGGCGCGGTGGCGCCGGCTGTCGAGAAAAAGTGGCAATACCGTGCTCCTTTAAAAAAGCCTATTAATTAGTCCTGTCCGATGCACCCTCAATTAATATATATTTCATGATTTGTTGGTTTCACAATGTTTAAGACTGCCCCATCGCTATGGGGCAGTCTTCATTGTTTTAATACTGAATCTCTCTCTCTCAGACTCTCTCCATCCAATCTGTCATCCATAATGATAATGATGCCGTGCGGACACCATGATGGCTTACCGTACGTTTTTGACGTCAAATTTTGTGATGTTCTAGGGCTGCCTGCTAGCAGTCCTAGAACGTCACAAAATTTGACGAGTCTCGCAACTGACTTGTGCTGCCACCTGAGCAAAGCAGGAGGAACTCCAAATCATTGCATTGTTGTTTATGGCTGTTGGCATGGTTGGGGCCATGACCCTGTGCTATCGAGCTGTATTTAGAACCACGTGATGACGAATATATGATCTTGATATCCAAGGGCGGTCTTCAGATTGACAGACAAGTGAGAGACAAGTCTTGAGTGGAACTTGCGCTGACCCATTCATTGCACTGCTTTGTAGCCTTGGCTTCGTAGTCAAGTACACTAACTTTAACCACAGCCAATCATCAATGAACACCCTCCCACATGATTGATCAGGGGAGATGGCCAGATGGAAAAAAAGACAAAATTACTGAAAGATTTATTTATAAATAGTATATTTCTAATTAAGTAGACATACTGATACAATATCAATCATAATGAATTGCAAGTTGTGAGGCTTATAAAAAGAAAAGTCTTAAAGATAACAGAATCTTGTAAACATATGTGATAATTTCTACAACATAATGTAAATTGATTTAACGATCAGTAATTATCCAAATAAGTACTATGTAATAATACTCTGCAATCGCTATGAGAAACAACGATCATAAACGAAATGGCAGAAGGTCTAGTTGCTATGGTAACAAATCTAAACCTGCTGATAATAGTGAAAATGTTTGGCCAAATAACCAGCTCTAACAAGTGCAGGATTAACCCGCTGAGTATGGTGAATTGTTTACGGTATTTGCCCACAAGTTTGTCAAGCATGTAGCACTGGAAAAACTACCGGTCGTTCAGGGTCAACACTTATTTTAGCACGTGAGCCCACAGGCCCTGAACTTGTGTAGTCATGACAGTTGCTTGTAAAACAGTTTCCTGAAATATTGGAATGTGTGTCGAAAAGCAAGATAGGGCAGTAGATGTCTTAGGAGACGTCAAGGTCAGAACGTCTGTGTCGCCAACTGCCTGAGCCTAAATATATTGCTGCCTCTGCCAAATTTAAGTCTATTTACATTGATCATATCAAGAATCAGACAGTTCCAGTACAACAAATTCTTGATGATATTTATACTACTACAATAAATAGATAATTTTTTGTCCTTGATATATCTGAGACCCTGGTGGCAATTATCATTGCAAATGACAGTACCCCCCAGTATTTCTTTCATAACCTTTGAAAAAAAATTGGGGTGAAGACAGATTGATATCCTGTCCCTCCTGTCTTGAGCTTGCGACTTGGCTGTGCACCGCGCGCTGCTATCTTACTATGCTACGCCCTCTACTTTTTCCTGGAAAAAATTTAAAAAATTAAATTCAAAATCATGCAAATGACATCAAAATCTATGACTTAGAATAACTAGCAATACGAATTTTGTGTTGTATTCGTTTATTTACACAAGTGCCTTTTTCAATAATTTCAGATTTACAATACCATTGGTGACTTTAAACCCTTTCACACTTACTTGTACGGTTCACCTATGAGAGCACACATTAACTTTCTATAATCGCCTGAAATGTCATCCTGAAAGGGGAAATTATGACCTTGGCTTATGACACGTTCCAACTCACAAATTCCATAACGAAATCCTGAGCTAAATCATTTAATGTTAAACTATTGAATATGAATATACATTGTCTGGGCCTACTCCTATGAAGCAGACAGGGTGCATGTGAAAGGTACGTATACAGTGCCAGCTGAAAGTTTGGGTACACCTGGCGATTTATGAAGAATCCACATTTGTTTTAAAAATGGATGTGCTTGGCTGGCCAAAATCTTGATTTTGGCCAGCCAAGCACATCCATTTTTACTACAAATGTGAATACTTCATAAATCACAAGGTGTACCCAAACTTTCAGCTGGCACTGTATATAGCATATGTATATTAAAGACAGTGGAGTTTTTCTGCAGATTAACGTGTTCCAGTGAGTGCACAGATTAATTTCCGATAGTAACCTGAAGTGTCAGCCTGCAATAAAAGATTGCGAGAAGAATAGTCGCATGCGGCAAGTGCGGGGCAACCGCAGCGCTGATGTCATGAATACTGCTCTATAATTGCTTGGAATGGGAATAAGAACCAGACTCCTCACTATCCAGACATGAACAACAGGGTAAACTAAAGGCGCCTATCCACGGGCGAGTAGAGTTGAGATTTTCTTGCACGGCTCTCTCTCGAGAGAGAGAGAGAAAAATCCTGGACCATTCACTCCATGTGAGAGTGGAACAAGTCAACAGTCACTCTCCACGATCTATTCATCAGCCCGTTCATCAGCCTTCGCGAGTTTCTCTTGAGAGCAACTCTCCGTTGGCATTTCCACTTGAGAGTATTTATCGGCATACCAACTGTCTGATATCATACAAATGCATTACAATTCTTGTCGAGAGTCGCTCGCCAGAAGAGAACATGTTCTATTCACTGCAAGCACTTCTCAGATAGTTAAACAACCTCTCAGTGACATAATCTGTTTCTGGAGCGTCCACATGACATAAATAGCACTTGCGAGAAACATTCGACACTTCTCTGTTACTCTCCGACAGTTAATCGCCAAGTGGCTTCCACGTGCAAGTTACTCTCGGAGAGCCAACTTCTGCGAGAAAACTCTCCTGTGGATAGGCACCTTTAATCCTTGACCTTTAATCCTTGCACTGTTTTCTTCCAAATGCAAGAGATATCGGTACATTGTAAATACTAAGAAACTTGAGAACATAGGAATCCAGGAATGACAGATTTGGGCACCTCCGCAACACAATCGTAATATGCAGTATAGACGAATCCCAAATTACCAGATCTGCGCACTTCTGCCGAAATTGTAAGCAGAACCACGACCTGAAACCAGCTGACGTGACGCAATCCATGATTCAGCAATGGTCGACTGACGCAACGTCATCGAACTCACTGTCGTCACATGGTTGTGGGGTTCCCTGCGTCACGTCATTCAGTGCCAGACCGAGGTTCTGTTTGCCATTTCGGCGGAAGTGCGCAGATTTTTCTCGTTTTCGTCAATTTGGGATTAGTCTATCTCACAGTTGTGGGTAAAAAAAGAAATGACTTGAAAATATTTTTACTTACTATAACCCAATCGTACAAAGTTCCTTTGAATTCCTTGTCAAACTCCTGCTTGATTTGGACCATGTCAGTCTCGCACCTAGACACAATGATCCGGACAAGGGTCTGGTCGTCCGTCCCTAATCCTTTCATAGACTTCTGAAGGGCCTTGGCAAAATACGATGGCTTGTATTTGATACAACGGACTGGAAAGAAAAGATTTGGTTTGTGATCTTCGGCAAGTCACTTTGTATTGCCTAAAGCCTAGTTTATACTTCGACACAAGACAATCGGCGTCCAACGGACTGGAAAGAAAAGATTTGGTTTGTGATCTTGGGCAAGTCACTTTGTATTGCCTAAAGCCTAGTTTATACTTCGACACAAGACAATCGGCGTCCAACGCCCGATCAAATCTGGCGCCGACTTCGCAGAATTGATTCACAGTCCAGCGTACTTTAGCGACGGCGACCCGTTATGAAATTACTCAAGTAATTACAGCCTCACGATCGGACGCCGACCAAATTGCACGACGGGGTCGGCGCCGAATGCAAGATCGCGCGTCGGTCGCCAGCGATGGTCGTGCGTCAAAATATAAACAAGGCTTAAGGGTTGAGCTATTTGCAACTGCATGGAATATTGTACGACTTAAAGTCAGGGTTTTGGCATCACAGCCTGAGGCGGACACAGCATAAAAACAATATGAAAAATATGCAAAATTCTCCTTCTATACGTACCCACAGTCAGCATGCCATTCTTCAAATCACCTGACATTTCACTTTTTATAGACTCCTCGATGTCTTTATGTGCCAGCTTCGCATACTCTTCGAAAACGGCTCGTAGGTGCGAGTAGCTTCGAGAACACAATATGACGTTGAACCTGTGTGATACATGGAGAAACATTCAAACTCAAAATTGTATACACTTTGGAAAAAGGAAAATTGTATACACTTTGGAAAAAGGACAAGTCAGTCATTTTTAAGGGGCCACTGTTTGGATCTTTGAAAGAACATCTACTTTCATCTTCACTTGTCCTCTGTGTTTACTGTACCTAATCCTACCATACTGAACTCAAGCACAAATCCTACAATACTGAACTCAAGCAAACATAACCAACTAAGTTTGAGGCAAGGTGTTATCTCAGATTCTCAACTTGTTCATTAAACCTAAAACGAAAAACTGTGAGCGTCTCAAACAGTGTACAGTGTATTTCCACAAAACTGGGATAGGGAAATAAGTATTCAAATCTGGTCACATAACACAAGTCCTATCCTCTATCGAAATTGATCAAGACTACATGTACGTGTAGTTAGTTGCCTAGCAATTCAATGAAGATGAGACCTAACCATCTCAAACCACCACGGGTTAAAATCGCTATGCCTTTGGTGTCTGCTCTCTTTGAGTGGAGTAGAGCATGAAGGCCTTCACATTTCAAGCTGGATCTAACTGAAGTGTGTCAAAATCACTTGAAGACTAGCAAACAAGGCCATCTCAAATATATGAGTGACTAAAAACTCATTTCTTATTTGGGGCACAAGTTTTTGAGATGGTCCCTTCAATCATTATGTGCCAGCATTCAGCAGTCACTTCTACCTTGAACTATCCCATGCTGATTTGGTAAATATTACCTCAGGCTGAACCCAGTTTTGTGATGCGCGTGTCGTCTGATCAGGTGAAGAAAGTGAGGTGACATTTCATGTCTGCTGTCGTTCATGTTGAAGTTTACATTACACAGGAATGGCCTTACTTAATATGAACAACTGGTAAATTTTTTTTTCAGTCTACGAATGTAAGGTACGAACTTCATTCAAAAGAAAGTACTGGTCCATTTCTACAGCTTTGCACCCCTCCTTTCACTAGAATGAGACCACCCTTAACAGGAATCTCCCGAGCAGTTGAGTCCATCATCGCTTCCAAAGGGCAAGGAGCTAACATACCTTGACTCATCTGTCCCCCACTTCTTTTCACCTGCAGCAAATAAGTCCTCCGCATCCTTCTTGGCCTTGTTACGATCGAATTCTGGGTTTTCGTCCTCCTGGACGCTTGTAATAACGAGATCATCAGACGTTTGTAGTGGCCTGACGTCTCGGATTCAATGTCGGCCTCAAGGTCACGGGAAAACACTGAAATCATGACATCACAAACCATTCTCAAATTGACGTAAATGACAAAGATCTGCGCACATCCGTCGAAAACTCAACCATAACCTCGGTCTGAAACTGAATGACGTGACACAGACAACCCCACGACAGCGACTTTGAAGACGCTGCATCAGAGTCGACCACATAGCTACATGGATTGTGTCATGTCACCCAGGTTCAGATTGAGGTTCTGGTTGAGATTTCGGCAGAAGTGTACAGATCTGCGAATTTGTTCAGAAAATCCACTCAATAATCACGAGACACTGAGGAGTGTGAGTCCACGAGGTTGAGCCCCAGCGGAGAGCTGGTGATCCAGTCTCTTGTCCATCACCCACCTTTCTTGTATGTCCCCTTAATCATCTCGAGCTGTTTGTTAGTTCTTGTACAGATAATCTCAATCAATGCATCCTCATCCGTCCCGAGACCCTTCATCGCCCGTCGGAGTTCTGCAGCGTCGTACTCGTCGGGAGCGCGACACAACGCTAGACACGCATCCAGGAAGTGACTGCTGAGTTCACTCTTCAGCTCTTTCATGAGATCCTGGAAGATTAAAAGACCCACGTGGTGCAGTTTGTCGTCAGTGCAAGTGGAGGGTGTGCGTCTTCAACCATGACGCGATCTACACGTGGCGCACTTTGTCGTCGACATCAGCATGGTGGACCGCCGGTCAAAAGTGACGTCATAATGAGCCACTGCACAAGCTCTATTGAGTTCTTGTGTCCTAGCCGCCTGTCCCAGCGGTACCAGGTGGGAGGGGGAAATAGTGCTTTAAGCCCAACCTACATGGTACCTCAGACACAGGTCCTTGTGTGCCCTGCCAAAGTTGGCAAGACCAAGGCCTAGTACCGGTAGTTGAGAGAATACAGGTGACAGTAGACCAATTTACAGATTGGGACCCCTACCTTTCCAAACATAAGTTTGAATTTGTTGACTATTTCTAATCTCTGAGTGACTGAGCGATAACCGAGGACGTCGATGATGGCCTGCTCATCTGTCCCTGAAATCAAACAGAGAAAACGTCACATTTTGAACTCCCAGATTACCATCCATTTTAGCTCCTCAGGTTGAAAGCTGAAATGTCTTATCAAATTATGCAGGACAGTGGCCTGATGAGAAATTCCAATACAAGAACATCACACCTACCTAAACCTTTCATAGCTTTCCTCAACTTCTCACAATCCGCCTCCACATCAAAATTCGGGAACGGTTTCAGCGTACCCTCCTGCTCATACTCTTCTGTCTCAAAAAACGGCACCTCTTCGGCGACTTTCCGTTTATTCGTCTCCGCCTTCGGTGGTTCCTTCTTCGGTGGCGGTGCTGACTTATCCTTTGAAGGACGCCGAGGGGCGGCTTTTTCAACTTTTTTCGGAGGAGGTGCGGTTTCTGTCTTTTTGACGCCAGGTTTGCCAAGTTGTATTGTAATGAGGTAGCTATCAGCACTTTCATCCATGTCGGCACTTAGAATCTGCAAAATCAGTCAACAAATCAATGTTGAATGACAACTGATCCCACAACTCGAGAGGTGACTGGCACGTATGCTTGCACTGCACCATTCTGGACAGCCTTTTGTGTGTTCAGCTTGGAAGAAAGTCTCAGCAGACTGCTTTCTACAAACTTCATTGTCTTTAATTACATCACGTTCGTAAAGCATACCTTTCCAAATCTTGGTTGTGAAACTGCTGCTCTGAAATTCGGGTCCCTTTTG
Source organism: Notospermus geniculatus (assembly GCA_002633025.1). Classification (NCBI taxonomy): domain Eukaryota; kingdom Metazoa; phylum Nemertea; class Pilidiophora; order Heteronemertea; family Lineidae; genus Notospermus; species Notospermus geniculatus. The sequence goes on along the minus strand of NMRB01001162.1, from coordinate 41,557 downwards.
GCATAGTCTAGAAGATGCGCATAAATGTGTGAGATTTGTTTTTTGACGTCGCCATTTCCTGCGCTGACAGGCATCAGTGTTGGCTCCTTTGGTTCCTTGGACTGCGGGACGACGACGGGAACCTCCTGCTTGGAGGCTTCAATAGCCTTCCTGACATCTTTGACTGTCATCTGGGCAGTGTCATCTAATTTCTGCAAGAGGACTTGATTGTTTAGGCCAAAAAAAAAAATTGTCTGTTTCTTGTCCAGCAACTCAGCGAAAATTGATGCGGGCATGCGAATTTTTTTTTATTTTCAAATAACTTTTTTTCCGTTTTCTTAATGGATGGGGGGAAATACCACCAGCAAACTATCTCTCTACATGTTTAAAGCACAGATTTCATGAAAAATAAAGATGATTTCAAGTGATGAAACATTTCTGAGCACTTTATAGAAGGTGCTGCGTAAGCAAAGTGGGAAAATTTGAAATTGGTGAAAAAAGTTTTTTCGATGCGGAGGGTCTGGGAATGACGCGGGCGCAGACAAGAAACAAATACTTTATTTTTTTTGGCCTTACAGTGTAACCTTATCTTGGTCTTGAGTTGTTCCCACTAACAACTGTAGAGATCATAGGTTTGCTATGTTGGTCAGTATTGCCTATCGACAGTACTGGGATTCGAACCCACACCTCCACATAAGGCAACACCGTCAGCATTGAGGGAAAGCGTGCACACCACTGTGCTAAATCCCCATCTTAAAAAAAGATGGTTCAGTAGCCAGCGCTTTGGATGGAATCCCTCAATACCTGGGGGGAAGCGTGGACCCGCGGTGACAAATTTTGTGTGACCATCTAACGAATTTTACATCTTATCACCTTCATGAGCGACCACAGGCCTTTTTCACATGGAGGTTTGGACGAACATTAGAAATTTTTAGGTGTCGCGTTAGCAAACCTATGTTGGTCAGTATGCCTATCGACAGTACTGGGATTCGAACTCGCGCCTCCACATAAGGCAACTGTAGAGATGGCAGTTTACTGAGCTGTGGTTACAAGTAAACAAAATAATAATCACCTGCATAACTTGATTGGTTAATTGTCCCAGCTGCTGTGATGAGATCCCTGGCTGAACTTCGGTGATTCGTGGTGGTTCTGGTCTTGGTGGTGCTGGTTGAAAGACCGTGCCTTGGGGGCCAACATTCAGGGCTGGCCATTGGTCTGGCGGTACACCCCACAAATTAATCTGTGTGCCGGAATAATTGGTCGGGTTGAAGGGTCCATCAACTGAAAAAAAACAAAAGGTTGCATGTGAAAGGGTCACAAATCAGTACACTTCCTGCCATGCGTAGGTCAAAGGCAATCATCAAGAACCCAAGTCTCGCACAGTCTAATTTGAGAGTCACACAGGTTTCCTAAACTCACCGTCATGTGACCCAGCCCCTGCCGCCCCAGCAACCCCCCACGCCTCTTTTGGCATGTGTGCTGGAACCACTTCTTTCCCTTTAGAACTGTCTTTGTCATCATCCTTTTTCTTTTCCTTCTTTTTTTCTTTTTCTTTCTCTTTATCCTTATTGCTCTTTTCTTTGTCCTTTTTCTCTTCAGCTGCTTTCTTCTTTTTCTTCTCTTTTTCCTTTTCCTTTTCTTTCTCTTTCTCTTCTTCCTGAAAGGGAGAAAATCAAGATCAAATGTTATGAAAACATTTAAATTTACCGGTACTCCTAAGTCATCTTATTTTATGCCAGCTGTAAGTTCACAGCTCACTTACAGATGGAGCCACCCATTCCTGCTCAGTCCATCCTCATAACATTCAGTACACTAATGTTCCCAAACTCTTGGAGAAAGTAGTGGAATGTGCAGAAATACTGTGTATAAAACTCCCACAAATACATATATTCTACAAGCTTAAGGTCTTGCGATACATATGCGAAAATTTTGGGATCCTGGAAATCAATGCTGCAAAGTCGACGGCGGCGGGAAATATCGTACTATTCTTGCCTTTCTATGATGAATCTACCCCTTACCTGTCGATTTATGTAAAAAGCAACATGATAGTAAGTACAGTACACTAATTAACGAAGGTTAATTACTACCCTATATTTTTTCACTAGATTTGACGCCATTTGCATCATATTAGGACTGAGAGGCCAACTTTTGGACACATGGTGTATCAAAGTTGCCCCGATAGCTGCACAGAGGGATTTCTCAAAATTCATCCTCTGTTAGCTTTAATTGGCTAATTAGTCGCCCAAAATGGTGCAAAAATGATTTTTTGCAATATCTTGGCGGAAAATTATTTATTTCAAAAATCCCTCTGTACAGCCCTCCGTGCTGATGAAAGGTATCCGATGCAAAAAGAATTTTCGAAATATCTCGCAAGGTGTAGAAATGAGAGCAGTTTTAGTGAAGACACCCTCTGACAATACATGACATGAGTAGTATTCATATGTAAATAACCCACGTTGGGCAGCTCCTGACCTCTTCTGATTATAAGCTATTGAAAAATTTATTGAAGCTCGGGGAACCTCTTCGCTCAATACGTTTTTGAATCCATGTAGGTTTTCTGCATGCAGTGAGGTAAGAAATGTCATTGAATAAATTCAGGAACAACCTATAATCCGGGAAACCGCAGACCTGACGACATGCGGGTTGTTATATTCATCGAACCGTACTAACCACAAAGTCGCCGAGTCGCTGACATTTGGGCGCGAAAGCATATGTATCGCAAGACCTTAACTATCTGAAAAGAAAGTTACGTAATTATTCTTCACATCAGTCAGTAGCTTGTTCTACATGCAACAGTTAGTGTTAATTAAGCTTAATTTTGCATTTTGCTATTAACCCTTTCTGAACTAACGACATCATCTAGGTATATTCCACTCTTATGTTTAAATTTAACATGAACTTTTAATTGCTTTGCTTTGAAGTTTAACATATAAATTCATGATTAAATCCCAAAATGGTGGAATAGGACTCAAGATGACCTCATGTGCCCTTAGTCCACAAGGGGTGGTATAATAATATAAGTAGGCCTACGCCTTCCTCTTTCTTCTTCGGTTTCTCTTTTTCCTTCTCTTTCCCCTTTTCCTTTTCTTTCTCTTTTTCCTTCTGTTTTTAATGAAAAGTAGAGAACTCACAAATTTCATTATTTCAAGACAGAGTCACCGTCTTCCCTAAGCGACTCTAGTCTCAGTGTAACCCATAAGGAAACTAACAATGGTAAATTGCCCTTTGAGAGCCAACACTCAGAAAAAAACTCTCACATGCAGCCGTGCCTTTAGATGGAGTGATCTTCATCTTTGATGCATTGACAAAACACAAAACCCCAATCCACCTACCTTCTTCTTCTCTTCTTTTTCCTTCTTCTTCTTCTCCTTTTCTTTCCGTTTTTTCTCAAAGTCAACGTCTGATTCACTGGATACAAAACTTAAGAAGTCTGAGTCGCTGTCTGATGAGGAATAATCTGACTCGACTTGCTCCACAACAAACGTCTTTGTGACCACGCTACTCTCATTACGCCCATCCCTAAAAACAAAACAAAATACTGTAAAGCAGGAAAATTTCGCGTGCAGGAAATTTTCGCGAATTTTCGCGAGAGTGTATGAGTCGCGAAAATTTCCTGTCGCGAATATGAGTACACGCAAGTGATAAATACGGTCCGTGAAAAAAAACTGAAAAAAATGCAGAGACTCGCGAAAATATCCTGCCGCGAATATGTCTATAATTCTTGATTCGTGAAAATTTCCAGCCGCGAAATTATCTTGCTTTACAGTATACTAGAACCTTCTGCCATGGACCCCTCTTGTAACTAATGTCATTTTTAGCTCCTTCTGGCTCATTTTTGAGGCAAGAACTCTCCTCACCTTGTGATTGCCAAACACCTTAAGGTCCTTTTCCCTGGTTTTAACGTGAAGGGAGCCTTATAGCGAAATGTGGACTCCTTCCCTCCGACCTTTGGGTTGAAGGGATTAGGTTTGGTCCCATCGGTGGTAAAGTACACTCGACAGCCTGACGACTCTGAAAAGAGGGAATGGACCAAATGAAATACATGTACATCAGAACCAACTAAATGGGCAGCACTTGAGGTGAGAGGTGTCTCATCAATTGAAGTTCAAAAGGATATTGGTGACTGACCGAACCCAAATATGGTGTCCTCAATAAAGGGGTATCCTCTGGCAGAGATGTCTGTTTAGGGAGGTTCCACTTCCCTCCACATTGCTGTGTTATAAATTACCGATAGAGAGATATCATGTGAAGAGCTTAAGGATTATGAAATACATTGTGTATTGATCTTTCTAATCCCTGATAATCCCATAACTTTTAAATGTAGATAAGTTTTTAAGTCCACAGGATGCCATCAAAGAGCTCTGGGTCAACAATCAGGGCTCTCAATGACCCGAGGTCTCGGGTCAAATACGCACTAAGTGCTTAGTCTGAAGCACAATAAAAACCAGCAGGAGTCAGTGCGACGCGCAAAGATTCACCCAATGTTGTGAATTGACCATGGCTGACCCCTGACTTCTGAGGGCTGACCCCAGAAAAAAAATACACAGAAGTCTCTGACCCTTCTACTGAAAACTCCAGTGAGAGCCCTGAACAAGATGTAGTAAAGCTCAATTCATACTTCGACGCACAACCATCGACGGCGACCGACGCGCGATCTTGCATTCAACGCCAACCTTGTCGCGTGATTTGGTCGGTGTCTGATCGCGAGGCTGCAATAACTTGAGTCATTTCATAACGGGTCACCGTCGCTAAAGTACGCTGGACTATGAATCATTTCCGCGAAGTCGGCGTTCAGATTTGATCGCACGTCGGACGCCGATGGTCTTGCGTCGAAGTATGAACCAGGCTTTAGGCTGATTGACTCTCCCCACTGATATCTGTCAGTGTCTACTGCAGAAGCAGAACACCACAAGACCACTCAGTGGTGCATAGATTAGATAATGGCTCACAAATACTCTTTCAATTAAGGATCTGTTTTTGGAAACATTCAGTTGCTTAGATTAGATAATGGCTCACAAATACTCTTTCAATTAAGGATCTGTTTTTGGAAACATTCAGTTGCTTAGATTAGATAATGGCTCACAAATACTCTTTCAATTAAGGATCTGTTTTTGGAAACATTCAGTTGCTTAGATTACAATGTAGATAATGGCTCACAAATATTCTTTCAATCAAGGACCTGTTTTTGGAACCATTCAGTTGCGATGTTGTTCAAACTGTAACTTACCAGTATACAGCTCAAGAAAAGTCTCTGTATCGATCAGATTCAATGGCTTGCCGATCTCTGGCGGCCGAAGGGCAATGATTGACGGGGGTATGATGGCACCGCTGCTAGGCATGTCGTCGGACTGAAAGGTGGTATGGAGATGATGATATGATGACGCTTAAGCATGGGAGAGTGATGGACAAATGAATAATGAACAGGTAGTCCATGTACAGTCATGGACATTAGTTTATCTACACCTGAAACCTTGAATATTTCAAATACTACTGAGCCAATTTTACCGCGGTTTGTTCCATATGAAAGCTGCAATGCAACAAAAGTCACAAAAAAGTTACGTAATAAAAATGTTGATTTTTAGGATTTTTTCTGGTGAGCTATTACGAAATTACGATAGTTCCAAATTTTCAAAATTTTGATGCAGAAATATGACCAACAAGATGTACTTTCATATGCAACAAACTGTGCTAAAATCGGCCCAGAAATATTTGAAATATTCAAAGTATCAGGTGTAGATAAACTAATATCCATGACTGTACCTCAGTTGGATCATACATGTAAACAATAGTGTATTCCTTTTGACTGAGATGATTATGATCCTTGTGCCTTTTGTCACGTGAATTAACACCGTTTTCCATGACTGGATAAAAGTAAGCACTTTTAGATCCAAGAAGAAACTGTGGGAAACAAAAGTGGATACAGAGCCTGCCTTTGCAATCGAGGCAAATTCTGTATTGACTGTGGATCATTTAATGAGTGGGCAAAATGCCACAAGTATGCACATCTCTCGGTCATTGATTAACTCCATCGTCAGTAAGCTGATTATCTGATATCAATCCACTGCACTGCAGTCACAATTTCATTTGGTTTGGGACAGATGCCAAATTTATCAATTTCTATAGCGCCAGCGCAGCTGGGCCAAGGTATGATGGAGTGACCAGTTTTCGGGGTAGAACAATTTTTGTGGTACTCCCGTTTTTTCCCGTTTATTCACGCGCGCGGCCGCGAGACATAAACATTTCACGGTAAATTAATATCTCTATTTTCGATACATAACAAAATAATTACGGACGCAAAGCGAGTAATGCCGCAATCGGGCGGTAAAGTCTTAGGCCTACATGGCCTAGGCCTAGTACCACGAAAACCGGTCACACCATCATACATGTCCACCCGCCCAGCCATAGGCCTAGGGCCTACACATGCTTGACATTCAGACATACTAGGCCTTATTGCTTATATAGGCCTACCGTAGATAGACTAGAGTAAGTTGGCCAGCAGAGCAGTTGTGGGGCATAGACTGACTTGACTATAGCTAGCCTACCCACTGCACTGACACAGTCACCCTCCCTAGGCCTAGGCCTACCTAATAGGCTATGTACTGTCATATGTCACTCACTGACAGTGACACTGCTCAGACTGTGACTGACTGGAAAATTCTGCAGAGTCTGAGATGAGAGAAACATTCACTTTGAAACGGTATAATACCAGGTTTAACTTCCAAAATCTGTCGTTGATGCAGACTAGAAACACAATATCTGGCCAATAAGTACAAAATATTTCAAAAATGTCGATTATTTTACCCACCGGAATGATCAAAATGATGAAGAAAATTGAACCTTGTCAAGCTTTGTTGATCATGTTGTCAAGCCAATCAACACTTTCCTATCTCCTCCTCAATTAGGGCATTGGAGAGCTCCGAGCACCTGCCGGAAGTGACGTCACGGCATTTCCTTTCTACGCACTCCTTCAGAGCTGCCGTAATCTCCCCGTTACAAGTGAGTTAAATCCACTTTCATCACTCTAAATACTCGATTTAACGAACATTGTTTATTGAATAAGCGTAAATAAAAGCATAAGAAACGTAATCTAATGTGTCTTTTGCGGCACAATCGCCTTGATTGAGAGAATTAGGCGGCTGAATTTTCGCCAGATGTGGGTCATCAGCATGGAATGCATGTGTCATGCCATGCATGCTGTACAGTCGGTCAGTGTGCATTAATGTAGTCATGGTAGTAGGCCTACACTTATGTACAAAAAAAATAATGAACTCGTGAACTACTGACGATTTCTGATCTGTACAGTTAACTTCCAACTTCCAAGTCAACTTATCATGCTTAGGAGCCCATGCTTATCTTATTTATGCCTGGCGATATCGTATTGATAATTTATTTCTAGAGTTTCTAGCTAGAGTCTTTTCTAGAGTTTTAGATTGTAAAGTTCCACTTGAAAAAGACCCCGGTTGGGGTCGAAAATTCGTGAATTCCTGGAGATGGACTTCTTGCTTATTATAATTTAATTTATTTCAGAATGACATCCGACGCCGTTGAGAAACCTCCTGTGGAGGATGTTGCTGCTGCCGACAACTCCGGCACAGACTCCGACTCTGAAGGCTCTGTACCAGAATTAGAAGAAGCTGAGGGCCAAACCACAGCGACAAGTCAAGGGGGTGGGGTATGTTTCTAAAGTACCAGTGGCAGTGCAAGTTGATAGTTTGTTTTCGTTACTTTACTTGCAAATGATGACAGTTTTTTCCCCAGCTTATCGACAAATGCTGATTCTGTGCTAAGTCAAGCCAAAATGAACTGATGCAAGTTACACCAACACAAGAGATATTGGTCCTCCTCCTCATACCAGAATGTTGGCCGTAGCTATTGTTTGAAATTGAGATCTGTGTGTGAATATTTCAGGTGTCAGCTGCTATGGGTGTTCATGAGGAGCCAACCAGTAAGGCTAAACAGAGTCGAAGTGAAAAAAAGGCCAGAAAGGCACTCCTCAAACATGGTAAGATGCTTTGTGCTAGTGTTGCAAAGAAATATATACCTCAGTATGATTTGAGTCTTGCAGATGATGACTGTTTTTCCCCAGCTTATCGAAAAATGCTGATTCTGTGCTACATCAAGCCAAAATACCCTGATGCAGGACTGAGAGACAAAACTCTTGTTATTACTGAAAAAACATTAAATCTGCTCGGAGATCGCTAATTTGCTTTGCTGTTGTGTCTTTCAGGTTTGAAGCCAGTGACGGGCGTCACTCGAGTTACAATTAGAAAAGCAAAGAATATCTTATTCGTCATGCCAAAAGCAGATGTGTACAAAAGTCCTGCCTCAGAAACTTATATCATATTTGGTGAAGCAAAGGTAGGTGTAGAGGGATGACAATCCAGTCAGATTTGTCAGTTTTCACATCCCATGCAGGAATGTTGCTTCACTGCCACGTGCTACAATGCACAACGCGGAATGCGCTGGAAAGAAGCCTCAAGATGACACCAGAAAACAACTCTAGAAATTGACAGAGTCAAATTTCACAATGGCCAAACAATACCCAAATCAACAATTCGTTGGTGCACTTTGGGTCTTCTTCTCTGAAATGCACATTCCGACTCATTTTGCTGGCATGGGTCACAGTTGTGTCATGATGTTCATTAATTTTCTCATCCATAGTTTAATTTGCTAATTTCTTATTTCAGATTGAGGATCTTAGCCAACAGGCCCAGAAACAGGCAGCAGAAAAATTCAAAGCTCCCGACGTGAGCGCTGTGGGTGATAGTATCGCCAGCACGATTTCACCGCCGATCCAGGAGGAAGAGGAGAATGATGGAGAGGTGAGAAAAAAGTCCAGTGGAGAGATCAGTTTTACTGGCAGCTCTTTTAAATCATTGCCTGAAGGCACTGTGCCAAGTGAGAGTTTGCTTGTGGGAGTTGGGACTCGTGTGGTCACCCAGTCATAGAAAACTACGAGAACTTTGGTGAATTGGCCAATTGAAAGCCAACTCATCTGGGCCAACCGGACAGAAAGTCTGATCAGTGATTGTGCCCGGTGCCTATCGGAAGTTTATTTAGTGAGAAAATGCGTTATAACTAATGCCGGTAGCAGTATCGGACTTAGTGCGGTCGGCCCTGAACTTCAGAACTTACGTTGAGAAGATGAAATTGGTTGCTCACATTTCCAGAACAAGTTCTCAGAGTTGCCAGGGTAGTCATGGTAGTTCATGTTTTAATATTGTTGGGACTCTCGGCATGCGAGGTTCTTCAGGATGTCTTGCAGATGATGACAGTTTTTTCCCCAGCTTATCGACAAATGCTGATTCCGTGCTAAGTCAAGCCAATTTAACCTGATGCAAGACAATATAGTGACTTAACTTTGATTATCCTGGCTTCAGGAGTTTTGATGGATACCACACATTGAGATATAAGTTCCTCTAAATGAGATGTTTCCTTATTTCTTGCAGGTTGATGAGACGGGGTTGGAATCAAAAGATATTGAGCTTGTTATGGATCAGGCTAACGTAAAACGTTCACAAGCAGTCAATGCATTAAAAAAGCATTCAAACGATATTGTAAATGCGATTATGGTAAGTGCTCTGAAAAATTCACCAGTGATCAGAGAAAATGTGCTGCATATGAGCATGGGTAGCTGTACACTTGGTCTTTGAGCAGTATTGTCAATATGTGACCCACTCTAGCAAAAGCAAGTGCTTGCCACCACAGGTGATCATCATTGGTCATCAGTTTACTTAACTATTACCACTTCTGCTGTCCCCTGCGGTTGTCAGCCTGCAGAGACGTACATTTTATGTACATTGTTGTAAGGCCGTTAACCCTTTCCTTGGTTATGACAAGTGCCTACTTTTGGTAGAGCGGCTCACANGGCTTACATATTTATTCAACTTGACCCCCCCCCCCAAGTACTTTTGACTTTGCCAAAATACAAGACGTGATTGCAATTATTTCGTCACATTTTCTGGTTGTTGTCTTTCTGAACTTGCAGTTCATCTGGCTAATCTTCGGATTCTGTTTCTTTGCAGGAGTTGACGATGTAGAACAAAAGACTATTTGGGGAGACTCCGGGACATCATGTGTGCTGCATGAAGATGTGAAGGGGACACATTTTCTTTGGTTGGATTTTTTTGATACTATACATGTATTATTAAACTGTAAATTTATCATTATCAAATATAATGCCTAAAAAGAATTCATTTCTGTGTTCTTCCTACATAACGTTGTGTTTGATGTCCTTGATCGGCTGGAAAATGGTCGATTGTGGACTTATCAGATGTGAGTGATTCCTAATCCTGCAGTGATCTTTCTGGTTGTGTAAACCTGAGTTGAAGGCTACTGCCTGAAGTTGAAGCTGTCTCTTGTCATGCTTGTGGAGCTCTCGATTTTGAGGCTCAAGCAGACCTTTCAGTCAAGGCGTTGAGGTCTGGTGTCTCCCTGTAAAGTGAGTGTTTTGGGTAGATTAGGGACTTCCGGCAACGCTCCGTATCGTGGATCCGTATCACGTATGACTGTAATAGAAAATGCATTAGCTCGATACGTCATACGTGATATGGATTGACGACGGAGCTTTGCCGGAAGTCCCTATTATCCCCATCTCTTCCTGTGGGAATGAAGGAAGCCTCTGCAGGTGGGAGTTCAGTCCTGCTGGTTGACTCTTCATGTGCAGTTTGCCACTGGTTATCCGGACCACTCGTACCGAGACAATGACAAACAATTTCCTGTAGATTTCTAGGGCCAAGTTTCCTAAAAAGGAGCAACTTGCACGGGACAATGGCTGGTATTCATAAAAGTTAGCAAATGCTTACACTTAAGATTTGCACAGCGAGGTCCAATGTAAATGTACTGCAAAACTTGAAGCAAAAGCATTTGCTAGCTTTTATGAATATCAGCCAATGCCCACGTTCAGGGTGCATTCATTCATTCTTGGTCTCTGGTCTTATTCTCGGCAGTATACAAGATGTGTCTTTTTCATTTACCAGGGCCAAAAAGGTCACCTCCAGCCTGTTGCTGCGCTTGCTTGTGCCTGAGTCGGCTTCGTGATCATGTCATCAGCTATCGTTAGGCTGCCTGCACCTGCCCACCTTTAGTAAGAAGACACACTTGTGGTGTTACAGTGATTCAGGTAACCTTTCTCGTGTCTGTAAGCAGACAGACACCCTGTCTGCATTTTGGCAGCTGTTCACTGTGCATATGGCAGACAGCCATGAAGAGAGAATAGGAGCAGTTGGCCACGCATATTGCCAACAGATGGCTTCAAAGTTCTATAGTGGACCAATGTACAGGAAAATCTACGTGATTGCTGCTCGATCAATGACTGGGTCCGCTATATGCATTGAATAGACTCCATCACTCCAATAGAGCGCAGCACCTGACGGGTAGCTAGCTAGGCCTTCAGCGTCACAACGTCCCGTGCCCCATTCTGAACGTCACTCGAAAAACCTCAACTTGTACGGGACGTCGTGACGCTGTAGTTACCCGTCAGGTGCTGCACTCTTTTGGAGTGATATCGTCTATTGGGCCGTAGTGACATCTATTGGTCAACTCGCTGACAGCTCGTATTCTAGGCCGCCTTGCTTCTTTCTGGCAAATCTTCAACCCTTGAATTACCTGGCAACGGGTGGAGGACTTTCTTCAATCACGCTCTCTGTGTTTTGCTGAGAATCCATCATGTGCAGGCCAGCACCAGCTTGATAACGCCAAGTATTCTGGTCAGTCAGAATCCTGGCAAGGAAAAAACCAAAATGCTCAACTGATTCAACTCCTTTCATCTATTTTCCTGGAATCTACTGTCACTTTACAAACATGCACATAATTCAGATCATTTTACAAAGGAATAGCATAGAAGAAAGCAAAACTAAATATCTACAGACAAGTGATCTAAAAGAGGCAAGACCAAGAACATCACAAGTTCCAGTTGTTTTGTTGTTTGTGAGGCATCTTGAAACACCAAGACCTACAGTCACTTCACTAGAGTGTAGTCCGAAAGGTAAAGCAATATCGACCTTAATGGTTCAAGATGCAGCTACGGAGCAGTCCAGATCAGATGGGGACCCTCAGGTCAGTGAAATCTCATGCGAGATATGGTCTTCCCGACATTTTGTCACACCAACATGCACGTCCCCCTAATTTAGTGTCAGGTTGCCATCTATTTTGAGCTATTGTTATTCCAAATGTGATCCACCTTGGCAATTTTATGAATGTTGCTTAAACTATGAGTATGCAGTGCTCAAGCAACTAAAGTCCGGAAATCCTGAGCGTGGAGATAAGCATGTGCAGATGTTTGGACAATGGGGGAAAATATTGCACTGGATAAGAAACAAATGCAGCTGACACAAATAAAACAAAGTTTGGGTGCTCACTGGTGCTGGCATCAGGAAGTATACACTCTATTTACACATCGGTCAGTTCTTGAACTGAATTCTTCAATTCTTCAATTCAATTCTTCAATTTGTCATCAATATTGAATTGGTCAATCTTTTTCAAGCCATCAAATCAAGGCAAAAATGAACACAAAGTTTACCCTTAAATGGTTGTAACTAAATAGCATATTGAATCATGATGATCTATCTAGCTATCTATTTGGTGATATGAAGAATAAGGGTGTGGACTACCTTGTCCAACACACTCACACAGTAACAGAACATTCTGATAAACCTTTCATGATGCTACAACTTGTATCTTCTGGTGGGCTGAACAGAGACTGGACGGATAATTTTTGAAGTGGGGATAATTGGAGTTGAAAGTAATTTATTTAACCGGTAGATAGATTTCTAAGTTATCAAGTACGTGTACAGGAGTTGTTCTTAATGGACGAAAACAATATTGAGCATGGACGGAAAATCAAACTGTCATACAGAGGTGTGATATACATGTGCCTGTGTAGGAAATGGTATTCCACACACCATTTCCCAGTTTTATCTGCAAGTACAATGGTTGTTGTGTGATTGTCAATATGAAACAAGTTGAAGGCATGCCCACTGGTTTAGTCCAGGTCTGATTCTCAAACTGGTCAAGGACCAGTTATAGCTGATGAGGCAGAGTCCGTCGTCTATCACAGATGAAGCTGACATGTTGATAATGATACGGCAAGGCCTCATCAGTTGTCAAGATCTTCATACCTGAAATAGACAAATACATGTAATCAAATGATACTGCAATTAATTTGGTCCTACTCCGTTCACCAGATCTGAACGTGTTACCCTGACAGAGCCAAACCTTGGTTTCTGTGCCCTACGCAACATAAACCTTAAAGGAGTTAGACACCAAAGTTGTAAACAAGCTGGTTTGTTTACAAACATGGTCGGCAAACTAGTTTTATTCCTTCGTGCAGGTGGCAGCACCCGTGATCGTTAGACTGGTTCCCGGTCCGATGCAACTCACTCACGATATTCACGTCAGTACATATCACCGACAATAGGTGGCAGCACCGCAGGCGTCGCGTGGATAGAGAACCAGTGAGTGAGTGTTTACAACTTGGACGTCCAGCTCCTTTAAAGCTGCCAGGTGTTATAGTACACAGGTGTTGTGGTACCGATGTCCTCATGCTCGGGTCATGCTACATTGCTGTCAACGCTTAAAGATTCTGATGACTTACTTCATAAGTCGTCTCCGCACATTCTTCAGTTGTTCATTCTTCGTTGCTAACATTCTCTGAAGATTCTGGAACGGTTTTGTTTGACTAACTTTCTTCTCAAGTTCCTGAAATTGATAACAAATGATTTACTAAACAAACAACAAAATTCAGCAGCACTATTCGTATCCTGTGCTCTTAGGATTTCAACATGACACACACTAAAACTGACACACACTAAAACTGACACACACAGTCTTTTCTAGAGTTTCAGATTGTAAAGTTCCAGCCTAAAGAAGACCCCGGTTGGGGGTCGAAAATTTGCAAATATCTGGAAATTGACTTTATATTTATTATCATATTGTGTGTCGATTTTTGTGCTTGCTTTCTCTTTGACACACACTAAAAGATAGTAAACATAAAGTCGTCTCCAAATGTCGCAAATTTCCGGGTAAAACCGAAAATTTGCGAGATCTGGAGACGACTTTATGTTTACTATCATTTTGTGTGTCGCTTTTGTGCTCTATGTTGGATACCACACACTAAAAGAGTTTCCAAGATTCCTCGACAGTTCCCGTTCAGGTGCACACCTTTTCCGCCATGTCTAACAGCGCCTTGATCCTCAGAAGTTCGTGTTTTGTGTCTGTGAGATCCCCACCGAGGGCTGCAGCGCCTGCCTTCCCTGCTGCAGCATCTCGCTCCATCTGTAGCTTCAGCTGTTCCAGCTTCTCACGTATGGCCTCCGGGTCCTCATCATCGTTGTCCTGGGATTAGAAGTTATGATCAGACATCAGTGGTTCTTAAATAGTGGACCAAGATTGTGATCATCTTCAGCAACATCAACAGCAAGACTAAAAGCAAGGGCTTGCCTTACTGTATTTTCTGTTGATAATCACTTCCCAGTCACTATCAGTCGCAAGTACAGTATTCTCCACGGGTTTTGGTCTAAGAGGGGCGGCGATGGGCCTGGTGCCCAAGGCACCGCGCGAGGAGCCAAAGGCGCCTTCTGGCGGGCCTCCCCCAGCGAAATTTGGATTTTAGGTGCTCTGAGATGCGTTTTCTGAGCATCTGAAATGCATAATTGAGCGATCTAAATCATAAATATTAAGGCGGATGAATTTTTAAGAGGGGCGGATGAATTTTTAAGAGGGGCGGATTTTGCCGTCGGTATTTTTAAGANTGGACTTTGAAGATCCCCCCCCCCCCCCACAGTCTGTGGGGTCAGGAGCAAACAAAACTCGACTCAAGTTGAGGAAGATCCGATTTCTAGAAATTTCATATCAAGAGTAAACCAGGACTTACAATATTCAGTAACCCTAACTCCCTTTTTAATTTTTCCAGATCTTTTGATAATTTTGACCTCTCCTTAGCAACACCAAGTGCTGATGATTCAGCCAGTCGCATGTATTCTTTCAACTTTGCATTTTCTTCTTGTAGCCTTTGGATTTCCTGAAGAGAACAGAACAATATAGTGAATTTCAAGCTGAAGTTTGAATCTAAAATGTGACCCTCCACTACAAAACCAGTGTAAGTCGCACGGCTTCATACACCTAAAAATATCTGGTAGTACAATTTCAGAAATTTGTGCTGTATTTTTGCCTTTTGCGAGTACAATAGGTAGTATCATCAAATCTGTGCTGTAGTTTGTTACACTTGTGAGTACAACCACCCTGAGGGTTAATGTCAGTCCTGTGCAGCAAGGCGAAATGAGTCTCGGCCTTTGATAATTCAGTTTTGAAAA
>NMRB01001161.1:164480-200622 GCA_002633025.1 Notospermus geniculatus | reverse complement strand
TTCAATAGGGCCCACCTGAAAGGAATCAGTACGAGCGTTACATGTGACAAAGATATGGAACTAAATCATTCATTTATGAAATCAACCGAATTTAATGAATTAAACATCAATTAAGCATTGGCTAAGAAACTGTTAGATCGAGGTAATATGGCCCTACTCGGACCACTTCACATTTGCTAGCACCCTCGGATTAGTCCCAGGAACTGGCCTACATCCATATGGGAGTAGTGTCAGGAACTGGCCTAACTGGGCCAGGGGTGTATCTGAGCCATTGTTTTCTAGACCAAATTTTGCTTGTCTAATCCATAAACCAAGTCAGTGCTATTCACTTCCGTTCCACAATGCAGTTCTTAACCAACCACTCAAAGAAAGAGGGAATCAGATGGATACTACGCTAACGTCATAGGTCGAAGTTCAAAGGAGAGATGAACTGAGAATAAGACATCATCAAGTCACAGCACAAAACCCCAACTCTCATCACAGTTAGCTGTCAAAATGGTGTACACTGAAGGATTAGTGCCGTGATACTTTGATTCATCTCTTTTGGTACCATCAACCAGTTATTACTCATTGGAGGTTGAAATGTAGCCGTTGCTTTCTGTTGTGGACAATCATAGCTCGTCTTGCTGCCCCAACAACTCAACGATTACTATCATTGGACAGTAATCGTTCAGTTCTGTCCTTGGACAGAAAGTTGTGAAGTGGGACATCAACTTGCAGATTTAAGGGACGTCTTCATGTGGGAGTTGGCTCTTAATGCATCATTCAATATTGCTGGTCTGTGGCTCATGCCTTGACTTGACCAGTGACACAGACTGAGACAATTGCCCATAGAGAATTGCCAACAGGGAGCCGACTCGCACAAGAAAACCCTCGTGTGGAGCTATGGGTTCCATAACAGTAAACAACGGCTAAGTAGATGTTAAATGAAAGATGTGAAGTCTGACTTTCATGGAGAAGAGGACAGGGGATGAACTCAGGTCATCACACACACAGTATACATGTATTCTCCACACAAGCACTGGTTATTATTCAGACAGAAGGCAGCACGAACCGAGTCATCACATGCGTGTGCTGCCTAAACATCCTGGCTCTCAAACACACCGTAGAAGTCCACAGACTGAAGATTAGATAACATGGTGTACTTGACTGAATATATCAAATCAACTACAAGTTCTGTTCAGAATTCTTGCTCACTCTGTATGCAGCACAATCATATTCTGCTGTAGCACAATAGTTTTCTTATCGTAGCACAATCATATTCTGCTGTAGCACGATGATCATATTCTGCTGCAGCACAATCATATTCAGCTGTAGGCCCTAGCACTATCATATTTGACCGGCTGTAGCACAATTTTATGCTGCTGTAGCACAGTCTTATTCTGCTGTAGCACAATCTTATTCTGCTGTAGCACAATCTTATTCTGCTGTAGCACAATCTTATTCTGCTGTAGCACAATCTTATTCTGCTGTAGCACAGTCTTATTCTGCTGTAGCACAATCTTATTCTGCTGTAGCACAATCTTATTCTGCTGTAGCACAATCTTATTCTGAAAGGCATTGCATAGTCTGAAGTGCAACATATAGAGTGACCAAGTTATGTTATTAATATTAGGATCTGCAGCACTTAACCCAGTCTCCGTCACCTACTCACCATGAAAAACTACAAAATTATAGATAGGGTGAAAAAAAATGGAGAAAAGGGATAAATTAGAATGGTGGTTTGTAGGTCAATTTCATCTCAATGGCGAGTTCAATATCGCCCAAGTGATATTGTTTTAACAGGACTCCATACAGTGATAACTCCTTATCAAAGTCCGTGTTCTATGGAGAGACTCCTTGTTCACTTTGTTGGCAGGTTAAGCTACAGGGCGACAGTGAGATTGGTGAACTGCAACATGGCAAAGCCTTTAGCTGTAGGCTTGCAGATGAAGCCAGTTAACTGTCCGTCGCTTTTTCTCTTGATGTGGGGATGACTGATGTTCAGAGGTTCAGAGATTTTATTAACACTCAGCTCATCTCCAGTCACATAGTGCATTTGGAGAGCAGAGTCACGACAAGGTGGCCAACCTGAACACTGAGTTGACCCCTTGTGGATCACGAAAGATGTGACAAGGGGTAGAACCAGCTGGATGAAAAGTGAAAGAGGCTGCGTGCAAAACGTGATTGATACACCAAACAAAGCAACAGCTATCTGCCCATCTAATGCATGATGTGAACTTCATCAACCATTTGACGCAAACACGCACCCAAATCTGTCGAACGTTCAAGGCAGAGTCACTATCTCTCACAGAACCTTCACGAAAGGTAAAAGGTTAGAGGAGTTCGATTGGACAGTCCACACGGAGGCAGTATGATGCTGACAACTTTGTGGTCAGTCATCAGAAACATGGGCCTTTCAGATGGACAGCCAGGGATGGTGTCAGGCAGCCAAGTTTGCTGTGGTTGTAAGGAGGTCCACTTTGCGGATTATTTCAGTTTGTGACTGAAGAAAGCGTAGTGCTTACCAGAGCTGGAAATCATCAATGGAAACATGCGAGATCTCGCCCCATCACTGACAGCTAGTGACTCTGCCTCAACCTTTCCCACCCACACAAACCCTGCCTAACCATGGATAAAACGTTCGGTGAACTACTCCAAAGCTGTAACACCAGGTTGAATAGACACATCTTGTGTTTAACTAGCTACCGCTCCACAACATATCAACCACTCTCACAGCAAACACCAGGTCGACAAACAGCATCGGTCGTTCAAGCATCAGTCGGAACCACTTGGAGATGATGGTTGCACTCTAGACGTCAATCTTTAAACCTACGTCTTTCCCGTACCTCGTAAACACTTGCCTGTATTGACGATTAGGTCCTGACTGATGCGTAAACAAGCCAATTTGCATAAGCACACACTATCCGGTATAAAAATGTCATAAAAAATCGGGCTTTACTGGGATTGACCACGTGTATCACCAATGCACAGTCTCAGCGGTGAAGCCTCAGGGTGATGGCCAGTTTACGGGGGGTACAGGTCAGGGGGGCTGCCAACAATAACTTGTAAGTAAAACTAAACAATATCCTCAGAAACATTTCTGACTCGAGGAGAACAGGGCAACATAAGGTTTAGTTTTGGATGGCATAACGTCACTTTATCTCACAGACGGCCTACTGGCGATTTTTTTGCCTATCAATAGCACCACTGATCACATCCAGATTCTAGCATTTAAGGTAATGAAATCGCTGTCTATTCATCATTTACAATGCCCCCTCCCCACCACGTTGGTTTCTAAAGAGATTTTGCACATGCGTACATCTATCTGGTTGACAAACCAAAATGTGATTGGTTGCGAAATCCGAATTGGCTCACCAGATATATGCACATGCATGAAATCCCAGGAAACCAAGATGGCCGGGGTATCAAATTGATGAATAAATAAGAAGTGTTACTGTTAGGACAAGGAGAACATATTCAGGTGGAACCAAGCATCACCCATACTAAAACCTAGAGTCAGATGCCCTCGGTATTGACCAGACTATAAGCATGAAGACGTGACATGTTAGAACAAAATACCGAATCAAGAACATCATTAACACCCAACCCAAAATTTTGGATAAATTAAACACGATAATAATCATTGTACCCCACTTCATAACCAAACACGACCATAGAATCAACTAAATGACAATACACGGAAAGCCTACGGGTTGTACATCTAGTAAAGAAAGCCACCTCCATGTAAACGTCACCCCACCCCCGGTGTTCTGAATTCAAGGCCTGAATTCCCCCACACGGGACACCGTTCCCTCTACCCAATGACCCACTGACCCTCTACCCAATGACCCATTGACAAGTTATTGCATGCAGAGTGCCGACTGATTGTAAACTGGCCAATAACCAACCGTCCATCAAGCAGAAAGAAATACCCTATACCTTTCAGTATGCTGGGTTTACGTGACTTAGACTTAGGACGTATAGGCTGGAGAATAAGGCAAGCAGATAAACATAAGATATCTCAAAGCCTAAACTAGATCGTCTTCTACGTGCCACGCGCTATCGTCTCGCTTACAAACCCTGTGAACACGAATCCTTTGGACGCTTGGTTGACAGAACAAACAGATTAAATGATCCCGCCCCGTTTTACACACGCGACCTGTAAATGTTGGCACTGATACTCTATGATCTGTTACACGGTTGAACAGTTCATCAGTTCTTGCAAGATAGGTAGAGGCATGTCATCTAAAACATCATTTTAGAGTACCGGTACCCAACACTGGCCAGATATCTGTGCAACAACTTTCTCGACTCAAACTGACCGACGTCAAGACTAAGATTTTCAAATCCACATGCACAGTTTAATGTACCGGTATTCTTCGGTCACCAACACACTCTTCTACTGGGGGATAGCCCGTTTTGTTTCAAAACACGGTTTGTTAGAAGCCCTACAGCTGTGATAACGCCCCCTGAATTCCTAGAGCAACTGCCCAAGTTCACGGCCGCAGCAGTACATGTTAGTGACGTCAGAACACTGGACAAAACACCACAGATTAGATGGGCAGTCAAAATAAATCAAAATTGTGAAAAAAATAATCCATAATGAATCCAATATCGGATTAATCATGCAAATAAAATTAATCTGACAATACATGTTCATCTCATGCATGTAACAAATGTTCTTGTAAACCTTCATCAAGGGTGGCATGATAGGAATTGTGACTTTGGACCGACTGCAAGATGGGATCAGTCTGCTAAGGTGCCCATCCTATGAGGGGTCCTCTTTGCCTCATGGTTGGGGGTCAAAAATTTGTGAAATTCAGAAATGACTTTATGTTTATTATCATTTTGTGTGTCCTGTACGTGGCACTTAGTTCTAGGTTCAGTCTTTAGCCTCGCAACATACCAGAAACATCGAACAGATATGAAAATTGCATAAACAGCAACTGGTGAACGACTAGTCACAACTCCCATCAGGCGCCATCTCACAGTCACACAAGAAATACCAAATGTCAAACACAGGCTTTCTGAGGCTGTGACCCTCAAAACTCCTCCCATGAATGGTGCACCATGACCACAGCTTCCTGACCCTGTATCAGGCAGGAGACGATTTAAAGCATACCATAGGCCGTGCTATTTAAACGAATAATAATCTTTTATATCTTGAACACTCTGAAAAAATGCAAATTCATGAAAAAATGCAAATTTCATAAAAATTGCAAATCAAAAACCCATTTCTTTGTATGATCAAAATTAAAGAGTCAACCAGTAGAGGTTTCCTGAGTCCACATGCTGGTTTGTCTAATTGATGCCAGGTGGCACCACTGACTCCTTGCATCCTGTAGTAGACAACAGTGCCAGTATCAACAAGACAAACCAATATGTAACATCAGGTGAGGCTCAGTTTAGATAGATAGGTGTTAGGATAGTTGAATCAGCTCTTAAGGTTTTATACTCGAGCCCAAAAAAAAAAGATCATAGTTGCATGTTGAGCTTTCCCCATCACCACGATCTGAACAGAGTATAATGAAGTAAAGAGAGCTCTGTATCAGGGTTAACCAAGGATCTGAGATTGAGGCCCTAAACCCATCAGCATCACACTTCAAATGCACCAAGAAATCTCTGCGAGTCATGTCTAGAACTCTGCTTGGGTCTCATCTCTTGAGAGCTTTATGTCTGCGACACGGCTCGCAGACACTATTTCCAATCTTGTAGATATGAATCTGTCTGTGAGCTGCCAGGTCAGCCATGAATTCCTCAGATCCCTGGTCAGAAGAGCTCCCAAAGAGATCTTACCACTGATCGTATTTAAACCCATAATCCAGGAGCCAAAACCTCAGAAGATGCCTGCAACATACAGGAACTTCACCAGGCCTTCATATTCCACATGGGAAGTTGGTAAACTTGCTGCGATTAGTTCTATTGGTAACATTGGGCAAAGCAGGAGGAAACAAGAGTCCCCAGAGAAAAACTGCACTGTCAAAGAGAGGTGCCCTCTCTATCACATGAAGAGAGCAGTCCAACTGAGGATTGAACTCAGAACCTCAGCGGTAAGAGGTGCCAATTTTTCCACCGCACCACTCAAACAGCTATGTCAACATCAGTCAAGCCTTCGATGCGCTTATCAAACATTTCTTTGTTATTACCTCATATTCTTTTCCAAATGAACTCGACTGATCCACAATACAAGGTGGATCCCAAAGTTTGGAATTTAAAGGCCTGTTAGCCAGAGATATTAGATGTACATGATGATCTGTACAACACTTTAGGCTGGCATGCATAGTGAAGACTGAGGACAGTAGAGGATCTCAAGAACTAACTCCTGAAAACTCATCCAACATCAAATGTTACAAGTGCGACGAACTGATGGATATTCGAGGTCGATTCTCAAAAACCGTGAATTTGCCCTTGTATCAGTTTTTTTCCATACCGGTAATCTTGATGGTTCAAGGTTACAGTGTCACGGAAACACATCAATACTGTCCTTAGTCGTAAGAAACAAAGTTTACTAAGAAATGAAGATTAAACAGGGTGGTCCAGAAAATGTCCCACTTGTCCAATTAGGACGGAGGTCAGAGGTCATTGACAAGCACCCAGAAACCTGAGGCATTGGCTGATATTCATAAAAGATAGCAAATGCTTTTACTTCAAGTTTTGCAGTAATTTACATTACTTTGCTGTGCAAATCTTAAGTAAATGCATTCGCTAACTTTTATGAACACTAGTCATTGTCTCACTCCGACATATAATCGTTAGTTTTGAATAGCGGCAAACCACTGTCAGATTTACAAAGTAAGGCAGTGGAACACTTCAAAAACTCCTTACAAATCTTGTACCAAGGTGTTTGTGGGAGTTTTTTGGACCACCCTGTAGGGTGCTTAGTCTTGACAGCCAGTGGAGCCGAAGACCCAAACCAAAAAGTTAAGTTACTGGAGTAAGAAACTGGAAATAAAAGTTCTGAGTACAGTTAGAGAGACGTTTGTTAGTGTCATTATCTTACCAGTTTTTGGGACAACGCCCGATTTGAAGCGATCTCTCGTTCTAACTGTTTTTCTCTCTCCGCTAGTTTGGCTTTCAAATCAGCTACTTCTTTTTCCTGTGGTTCACCATTTGGCAGCTGAAAAGGTAGGAGAAAAGACATCTGAAGGTTTTCATGGGCAAGTGGAACTCTGAAGCCCTAAATACGGGCAGCTCACCAGGCGATATGCCAGGTGTACACTGGACAGTGATCCGTGGAATCTTCTTGCCAGTGGTGATCATGGTATTGTTTGATATTGGGTGACACCAAAGCTGATATCTCCTAGTCTGTGGTGGCTGGCAAGAAGATCGGTGGCAATTAGATAGGTTGCAATATCGCCTGGAGTGCTGCTGGCTTTAAAGATGAAACCAGAATGTTGGATGTTGAGAGGTATGTTGAAATCACTTCAATTGTGTGGGGGAAAAGGTCCTGAACAAGTTGTGTGAAACGCTATGAAACCAACACAACAAAGTGAATAACAAGGATTGATTTGTCAAGTAAAACTGACGAACTAAACACTAGTGTCTGTTCCAAAATCTGGGAGTTTGATTGTGTTTTTAGTTCAGCACGAGATTGGCCCCCACAGGTTATCTTAAGAAACTGGAGATTTTTCATTGCTTTCCTTTCAGTGTGATCCAAAAATTTTGAGCAGACAAATTGAGTGTCATCTACGCTGAGAAGTGAGTTAGGGAGAACGTGGTATGAACTGAACCGGTGATGTTACCAAGAGAAGTGAGGAGACTACGGGGGGTACCTGGTTATTATTGCGGGGTGCTAGGATACACCAGCCGAGATTGTAGTACGTGATGTACTGTGACATCTCCTAAACACAGAGACTAAAACATTAGGAGCAGACACCAGCAGACCATATACACACACCAAGAACCACAAAAGCG
Organism: Notospermus geniculatus; assembly: GCA_002633025.1. Classification (NCBI taxonomy): domain Eukaryota; kingdom Metazoa; phylum Nemertea; class Pilidiophora; order Heteronemertea; family Lineidae; genus Notospermus; species Notospermus geniculatus. Next base: position 192,726 of record NMRB01001161.1, on the reverse strand, counting down.
CCGAGTTCAGTTAAACCTACTACCGTTAAGTATTCCTTGGGCCTACTTTAACTTGCTCCAATTTTATATTCTAATGCCAATGGTCATCCACTGAACATCAGATCTGCAAGTGCCAACCGACGTAGACCTGATCACTAGAGTATGAGAACCCCCACCCTGCCAACCCAACACATCATCATCATTACATGGCATCATAACCCTATCGGGGTTTTGCCAGAGGTATCGAGTCCACATCCACGTCAATTGACTCTATCTTCTTCCTAACAACGAATGGAGCATTCCCAAAAGAAACGTCCATTATTATCCATAACAAGGACCAAATCAAGTTCACTTCTGCCTCCTGGACAAGGAGCCCATCAGCTCAAAAGTCTACTGAGGAACGTCTTTTTACCTGTTTAACTTCGTCTAACTGAGCCGTTAACGTCTTGACGACCTCCTGTTCTTTCTGCAGCGCCTCCTGGCTGACCTTTAATAATGAATTCAGTTTGGCGTTTGATTGAGCTAACTCTTCCTTTGAGGACTTCTCGCTGGCTAAATCAGTCTTCACACGATCAAGTTCCTGAAAAGACAGACAAGAGAACCATCATGCTTCTGTATTTGTGGTCAGATTCCTGAGTATCGCTCATGTGAAAGCTCACTTCAGGCAGACTTGATGCTGAGTATTGTCGGCAGAGGCATCTCCCGACAGCAGCCATTGTGCCTCTGACAGAGGTATCACCAGGCATCCAATCAGAGGGCAAGACTTCTCAGAATACATCGAACTTCATGTAAAGGCACTGCTCAACACGAGAGTTTTCCCATGTGACCTGGCTTTCTATGGGCGATTCTTCACCCATAGAAATCAAGAGCAGTTGTTGTGTAACTGGTCTTGGCGTACCAGTAAGTTGTACGAACACCAACTGCAAGCCAACTCACACGAGGAGCAGTATCTCAAATGTTCTGTGCATACAACCAAACCAGGTGACCCTTGCCAATCACTGAATGCTCCGAGGGATCCTGTGTGTGCTCATTCCATGCCTTCACCTTGACTGTGACTACTAGTGAGCGCTATGACTTGTACCTCAAGTGCAATTCAAACCCGACAGTCACAACAAAAACGTCAACCACTTTGATTCACATTAAAACGACCTTAACAAGACAACATGGTCACTCATGGGTTCGGCAGTTTCTATCTCCGTCTTATGTCATAAGAGCGATCCTCATTGGACACTCTATCTACGGGACATGCAGAACAGGACCAAGGTTTTCAAGGACAACAGTCTATCTATTATCACAGGAAAGGTGAAGTAAACTGTCTCACAACAACGGTGGCCAAGTGGCAGCTAATGTCTAAGATTTGATACCAGCAGGAATATGGCAACCACCACGGACAGCACATTTATATTGAGGTAAGATGTAATTTTCTAAATACTGGGCAGTTCAATGAGATACCAAATGCTTTTCAGAACTTAAGGAGCTCAATCGTGGCTCTCAAACTAGAAATACCATGGAAATCGCCCAAATTTTCTTGATGAGATGATAGTTATACTGCAAATCCAGTGTCTTTGTGCAGATTGCCATATTCAACAGGATTTAACATGTGTTGAAGATGAAGACATGATAGTTACAACATGGATTTGACTCAAAACTGTATGATAAGTTTGGTAAAATGATGGCAGTTTGATGTCATCTAAAGCTGCGTTTAGCTGACACGCGGATTGCGGAAGCGGAAAATGCAATGCATTTTCGTATACAATATATCGTTCCGCCGGGGATTCCGCATCCCTATACCGCATTCCGGATGTCTGGTAAACGCAGCTTAAAACGTAACCTTGTGGAAATTAAACTGAGAAAATCTTTGAAGAAATAAGGAAAGGGGTAAGAGGTAAGAGGAAAATATGGAAAACCCAAACAATTTTAATCTTCATAGTGCCTCCGTGACATTGGCAAACTTGTGATCTTTCATCCAGGGGATATCAAAAGTTGCATATGAATCATTCAGTGAACATGGTGAATACTGGGCCTCGTGAGAGCCAGTTAGGATGTCGTCAGCCTCATGCTGTTACTGCACAAATGGTCACCACACTTGATAGAAGTTATTTGGGAGGACTGGGGTGTCGGCACACTGAGCCGAAATGCCCGCAATTAGTGCCCAGTCATGCTAAACCTGTGAGATTTTTCAGCCATAACCCTTAAGGCGCTGCTGCACTTGACAGTTTTTTCACAGAAGTTGGCTCTCAATGGGCAACTCAACTGCAAGCAGTTGTTTGTGTCATTGGTCCCAGCGTAAGCCGACAGGACACAAATGGTGAATTGCCCATTGTGATCCAGCTTCTGCAAGAAAACTGTCAAGTGGAGCAGCGCCTTTATTATCATGTCAACAGCGTTCCATCGGGGACATGCTGGCAATTCGATGCACACCAAATTGGTAAAGCAGTTGATCTACGGGTCGGAGGAAAGTTTCTTTTCAGGTAAGTTGGGTTCAGTTCAGGGAGCACTTCTAATGGATTAAAGATAGCTTTCTACATTTAGATTAAAAGCTTCAAAAAGATTCACGGAGGATAAACCAAGATAGCATCAAAATGGTCTTGTAGCGTATGTAAAACTTGAACGGGTCCTGAATATTGAAGTCGCAATGGCAAAACACTGATAACAGCACAGCAATAAAACGTAGCGTTAACGGCTTGTTCTTACCAATAACCTAGATTCTTGTAGCAAAGCTTGCTGAAAACAGAATAGGCAAGTTTACTAAAGCCAGGATAGCTGGGGATGAAATCAGGAAAGAGAGAGAGTTGGAACAGAAAGAAATTAAACATAGACAAATTTGAAGTTTGTGACAGAATTTTTACATATAGGGGGCTAAAAATAGGGGACACGGAGGCAATTGAATTGCCTCCAGAACTATTTGAAGCAAGCTACAGATGTACCGGTACATGAAATTTGACGGCATCGACCCAGAACAGAAAGGCTTGCTGTAGGAGACCAACTGGGGCTAAGGTTTGACTGTAGCAATGGTATTACACAGTAGAGAGTTTGCAGTGTTTGCCTCTACACACCAAGGACGACCGCAATAAATGTCTGATAGTGCTTTCAATGCCTATCGGCGGTTTAGTTGATGGGAAAATGTGTTATAACTGCTGATAGGAGCCGGTAGCACTATCAGACTTTCTGTGTGGTCGGCCCAGAACAGGACACTTCATCCAAGTAAAGCAGGGATACCTGGGGCCTACTTCTACGATAATTCCATGCCTGTATTACTAGTGCTGCTAGAAGAGACTCAAGTGCTGTGAGCACACACTGGGTGATTTCAAAGTTGGTTTTAACACCGGTTTTACAATGCATTAAAGCATTGTAAAACCGGTCTTAAAACAAACTTTGAAATCACCCATTGACTCAGTTCACCCAAGAAGTTTGACCTCACAACACACTCCTTGCTCTTTCCACAACATGCATCATCTCATTCCTAGTCTACTCCAAGCATCACATCACACCTCAAGAGTCCCCTAATCCCAGGATACAATCCCAAATCCCTCTAACCTCACCTTTTTCATCTGTTCTTGAGCGGCGAGGCTAATTTTCAGTTTTTCCAATTCTGACTTGACCGAGCTGAGAATATCTTGTGATTCCTTGAGGTCAGACTGTAAAGTCTCTTTCTCTCTCTGGACTGAGCCGAGGTCTTCGTCCAGCATTCGATTCTTCTCCTCCATCTGGAAAACCAAAGAAATGAACTGCTGTGTAACCTGGGGAATGGCGACAACCTCATTATTGACATGACCAGCCTTAGAGGCTGGACAAAATGCAATGGTGATAATGCGACCTAGACATAAATGGTGATGATGCGACCAGACCACCTGACTCGAGCTGGGAACTCTTGATGGTTAACCAATGTCCAAGTTTGTGCCAGCAGGCAGAGAGTCCAAATTGACAAGCCATAATGGCTTCTGCAATGAACTGGATTTGAACTATAGTACGTTTGAGTCATCTGGAGCTCGATGGGCGGACCTTCGGTTGTCAGGCAGACCTTGGTATTGTTGGTGAAGTCTGGCTATTGACATGCGTTTTATTGACAGGACACTTCCAGCCAATCCCATGCCTGTGCCTGTGTTCAATTTCAATCAAGGTCTAGTTGTATGTTCAATTTCAAACCAAGGTCAGCTGGTTAGAAAACAATGTGCGTTGGACCGTTTAGAGTAAACCCTAAGTTCATTGTGGTCTGGGTTACTAAGGGTTTGATTGACATACGCCCATCGAGCTCCAGATGACTCAAACGTACTATAGGGACCTCCTGACTGCTAAACAGCACTACACCACCGGAGCTCACGTGACATTCGTAGCTTACCTCCTTAAGCTCTGTACCTAGCACCTCTCTTTCTCTCTCTGAATCGTCAAGCTGAGTTTCTAATGTCTCAATCTTCACTTCCATCTGGAACACAGGATTTTCATATTAAAATAGTTTGATAAGTCACAGAGCAACTCATCAGGTAGCACCTACGGCTTCGACAGACCAAGCAGTGATGGTTCTGATCAGTTCCAACTGATATTCCTGATTTTCAGGACCCATGTTGGTGATGAGGATATCAGGCTTCATACTCCAACAATTGATACGAGTCTGAGACTTCAGATATCTTCTGATCAGAGCGATCTCTCGGAATCTTTTGGTCATGCGAGACTGCATCAATAAAGCTGGCCGCACATGTAATTCAAGTCTGTGAGATCGCCGACAGTGGTCCTAAAGGTGCAGCACACATACTAATTCATCTCTGCGAGATCGGAGATCATCTCTGTGTGCAGTGCTGCAGACTTCAAACTCACAGAGATGAGGTAGCACACAAGTTTGAAGTCACAGACATGTCCCCCAAAGCGATATCACAGCGATTTCTGGATGTGTGCGACCAGATTCAGAGGCAAGTTTTGCAGTATGATACTCTCTCTTCTCAAATGTTCAGAAGCATCAAATGGTTTCTGATATCCCCTTTCCCCTACACCTCCTACACAGCTATGAACTCAATTGAAACCAGTACCGGATGCAGTACCGGTACTTAACCAACTATCTACCAAAACTTTTGTCCACAAGAAAAACCATGAAAACCTTCCCAGGAATGAAATACACCTCCATCAACCTGTCAATAAGTAGAACATGCACCTCTGAGGGGGAGGGGCATCATGCAGCGGGAAATGTTTGGACAGGATGTTTACTTTTAATGTAGCAAGTCATGAACATGCCAAGATGGGGACAGGTTCGCATCAGGAGACGAGATATGGTATTTGATGGGATTATTATGAAGGCATTTAACGATGATTCTTAGCAAATGAGGTGAACTGGACTGAACAAAGTTATATCTTATATCTCAGGTTACATTATGATGGTCCACGAAACAGAATGAGAGATCGAGACATATCTGGGATGATTTTTTAAATGATGTTAAGATAACGAGATGGATTTAGTGGAAGTTACAGCAAAGGTCCAAACACCACTCCTTTGCAGTGTAACCTCTATACTAAGGACATGCTTGGGACTTGCAGAGGTGTCCACAACGGGAGGTTTTTTCTCCGATTCATGACAAGCTGCTGAGCCACAAGCCACACTACGGAGGCAGAGATCACTCTCTTTACACACAAACAACAAGGCTCTAAGCTGGTCATCACTATAGCATGTTTACAAAACCACGGCAAGCCAGATATACCCGCAGCTTATCCCAATGTCTACCATTTGCTCTGCACAGCGGCAAGCCAGGATTACCCGTAGTTTGTCCCTACGTATGTCCCAACTGCTTTGGACGAATCCAAGATAGGTAGGAAAGAACAGAATATCTACAAGCCAAAAGCTCCACATGCAAATCCATTCGAATTGGTGAGGCATTCTGCATGCATTATGTCCAAAATCAGTTGAAATCTCGTGAAATTTTCTTCAATCTCTCAGAGGAACTAGATTTCAAATCTAGCTCTGTTTGTGTTTGCATTCAAGCCAAACAGTGTGGTAAATTAAATGTATGAAACCTAAGGATGACATTTCTTGATGTTTTTCATATGCAAGCAGTGTCTAGTAGAGGGAGGAAGTTATATCATACAAGGACCGAGGGTTCTGTCTGATGATGTAAATGGCATGGAACATCAACCAAAATCTGGCTGCCATAATTAATTTTCCCATGTACTGCTCATTTCAGATGGTTCAGAACGTCACCCGGCATTTGCCCTGTTTCACAGTGTAAAGGATATAATGATGTGCCAACATTGCTTTGTTTTGCCACGGTTTTAACATCTTATGGGTCTTGTGCTCACAGCGCCAGTGGGTTCTCCATTCTAGCAACAGATTTTGGATAGAGACACCCATTCAAACAGTACACTTGTTGTGTCAGTTTCTGTAGCATTAGACTGGGACTATCGCCTTGGGTAGGATATGAAGACATCATCAGAAAGAACACACAAGGAAGCTCCCCTCAGTCCTGTATAACTTGAGACATGAGTGCACAAAGATTATCTATGATAAATGCACTACCACAACCTTGTTATTGTGTCAATGTTTTACCTCATCTACTATAGTCGTCAAACTTTTCTCTACACATCTGTATGCAAAACCCAAGTCTCGCAAATCCTAAACGAAAACCAAACACGCTAGACCATGAGACTTGAGAAGACTTTTATCATCCGTGTCAAAGCTAAGCAGGCCAAACTGGCGATGTTTTTTTGTGCATGAGTGTGGCATGAATACGCATTGAACTGAGGAGACTTAGGCATCTATTTTGTTGAACGACAACATTCTACGGAATGAAAATAATGGAATAAATGAAATGGTGAAAGCATCCAAACGACACCGAGATCATTCTTATTAGTAGACACTTGAAAGCTGGATGAAGTCATGAATTCTTCCAAGTCACGTGCAGGAAATCAATCAATGTGTAACATGAAGACAACCGAGACGTGAACCTTTTCTTCCCCTGCACTCTGGACGAACAACTCCAACAAAATACTTCACTTATTTCATTGAAGACATTAGACTGCTCTGAGTGATTAGCTAAGTAAACTGTGGTGGAGGGTTGCTCGTCCAGGGCACAAGGGAAGCATCAGTTACATGCTGTACAATCGTGGATCGGTACGTCAAGTTCAAGGCTGGCTTACCTCAGTACTACCCTTCATGTGTGAGACAGATTCTTGTAATGTCTCCACCTCAGTTTTCGCCTGAAATAAACCACAAAAACATCAAAATTAGCAAATGATTTCCTATCTTTCTTGCACCTGACCCTTACTCGAGTCATGAGCAACCATTTCTTGTTTGGCCTTACAGTCTGTTTAGAAATGTCCGGTTTCGCGAGTCCCAGTAGTGGAGACAGGAGCAAGAAGAACCGTAGACGATTCCAACTTAACGAAATAAGGATGAAGACACGGCATTAGAGACACAGCATGGATTATATACTGTTTGAGAAATGAACCCCATTGCAATATTTCTTCAAACTTTTATACAGCAAGAAACAAAACCCTGAAAATAAACTTTTCACCAAACTTGCCAACCAACTAAACATAAGAACTATCTCTATTCTACCAAGATTCAAAAGGAGCTACTATCAAAATGAAAAGAATTCTAAACCATTGGAAAATGGTGATAAAATTTATGTAACCAACTAAAAGGGGAGAGGTAGAGTGGGCATTGTGTGAAATTGTCCAAGCCCTGGAGGTCAGTTCATGATGAAACTGAAAGCCAATGTTTGTCAAGCGACAGTCCGCCAAGCCCATATTGACTTCAATATATGTCAATTTATCCCTCAATTATTAGGAATCGGACGAGCAGATTAAATGTATGGGTGGTTTACCTCATCAATCCACTGCATACGTCTCTGTAACAAAATTTGTGGCATTGTGATAATGTCTGAAGATCATGTACGATGGGCAGTGGACCACCAGATGTCACGGACAGAATGAACACTTTTGAAGGTCTCACGAGGTGGGACAACATGTAGGCCTGCCCGATAAATTTTTTCCTGGGCAGACTCTTGAAATTGGTCTATTCCTGTTACAGAGTCAAACACAAAGTCATCTGTGCCAGACACTTCAGTTTTCTCTGCGGGAAAATATACTCATTTCGAGGGATTTTTATCCTGTGGACTGAAACTTTGCCTAAAGGCATTCCTCACAAGTTGGCTCTCAACGGATAATTCACTATTGTTGGCTTCCTTATGGCTCATGGCATGCTTGTGCCGACATGCCCCGAGACACAGCAGGTGAACTGGATAAGTGAAATCAATAACCCCAACAACTACTTACTGAATGAAGTTCTTTTTCTGTCCTCGATAACTTCTCCTGCCATTTCTTCTCCTCTGTTTCAACACTAGATTGTAACTTGTTTAACATAGATTCCTGAAAAGGGAAGGAGAGGACCTCTAGACCTGGTCAGATCATCAAGACAGCTACATCACAATGAATATCCAGGCCGAAGTTGATCCGCTGAATTCCTCAAGCACCCTTCAGTACAAGGTCCAAAAGTAGCTGGCTGCCTGCCACTGGATATCTGGGCCCATATTCATAAAACCTCGCAAGGCCTTAGTTACTTGCTAAAGTGGCCAGTTTGTACAGACAAATGTACACCACTTGCAACCAACTAAGCCAGCAAGGTTTTATGAATACGGGCCCTGAATAGGTAGTTAAAATCTGGCCAGTCTCAACACTTGTACTGAGCAGTTTAGGCATGTTCAACAGCACTGTGCTCCTGACAGTCTTCTCTTCCTTTGTCCAGACCATCAATGAAGCTTTGACATCTGATGAGGTGTTCACATGCCACAGGTGAAACAGGCCATTGTCTTGGGGGATTAAATCCCTGATAAAGTTCCAGTCGAACCCTAAACTTCCCCAGTGCAACAATAAGCCTGGTGTTGTCAGTGTCTTTTACACAAGCCAAAAAGGCAGTATAAGGGGATAAGTGTCAACTTTTCTTGAGGGTTACTTATGCTGCCATGAACTGGCCATATGAATTGGTCTTATGCTTATGAATTGGCCATTGTGTGGGTTAGAAAACATTCGAAGTTATTTGAAGTTATTGTTCTGTTCATGATGTACATGTATTTCAATCAGTTTGTGGCTGAATTCAAACTAAACACAGAGTGAAGCCCACAACTGCATAGATGCATAGGGAAGTATGTAATACATGTGTATGTTCCACTTACCGTATCACCCAACACTATCTTATAATGGTCAACCTGGGTCTGTAACTTGCTTTGGACTTCTAAAGATTCATTTAACTTAGCTTCAACTTGCAAACTCTGTATAAGCAAAGAGAGAGGACTGGTTAGTGTGGGAAGATGAAGCTATGCTAACAAAACAATAGCAAAATAAAGACCAGGGCCTATATTCATAAAACTTTCCTAGGTTAGTTGGTTGGTAGTTGTGTACATTGGCCTGTACAAACTGGGCACTTTAGCAAGTAACTAAGCTTAGCAAGGTTTTATGAATATGGGCCCTGAGGTCAGGGTACTTGCTCTCAGTCTCAACGTGCAATGAATAGGCATTGAGGGACCAATGATGCAAAAGCAAGCCTTGTCCTGGAATCGTGCCCTCTCCCCCGACTTTTCAGACAACGATCGATGGTCATGTCATCTTTGCCAATACTAACCTCCCTCCTCGCTACACTGGAGATATGTTCCTTGGCCTTCTCTTCAAAATCATCCCACCAATCAGATTCCTGCAAAAGGAACAAGCGTGATTTGATCATAGGGCGCTGACCACAGTCAAATGAAAGTCCAACAGGCAGCATCTACAGTTCATCCTCCCACAGCAGGGATTTACCTCACTCCTCTTCAACTACATGTACCGGTACTCAAACAAAGTGTGTGAGTGGACAAAGAGGAGCGAAAAATCCTGCTGTGGGAGAATGCTACATCAAGTCACAACCCCCAAAGCTTCTTGTCCCAATCTGCACCACTCACGACCAGCATCATTCTGGTGTAGGACACAGCGATTAAGCCATACACTTACATCATCCTCAACATCTATTGAGACCTCAGGGAATATCTTGGATAATTTACTTCGGACTTTGTTGAGTTCTTCTTGAACAATGGCTGAAGAATTCTCCTGGGAAGCAGAGAAGTTGGAGATTAACACTCAAGACATATCTACAGGGTTGTAAGAATCGCGGAGAGTTTCTTATCTAGAGCAATACACTTGACAAGAATTGTCCTACGATAGTCTGTCATTCGTCACCCATTCACCGACTGCTCTCACTCAAGAACAAGGGGCACGATATCTCTTGAATCTTAACTTCATTGAACAGCTGAACTTCCATTACATGCACAGTCAAAACTACCCTGCCAAATTCCACAACCAACACCACACCCAGGGCACAGCCCAAGTGGGCCTACAATTATTGTACCATGGACTCCTGGCCCACCAGGTATGAAGTCATATCTGGACTCAGGTCTGTAAGCTAATCTGTTCAGGGCTATAATATCGGGTGGCCCAAAAAAAACGTGCCGAACTTCAAATCTTGATTTCTCAACAACTGCCCATTAGAATTCAATGAAATTTGGCACCATATCATTTAAAGATGTTTTGTTTAACGTGTGAAATTTTTGTTTTGATAGCTTTGGTATTAGGGCCGTATCATTCAATTTAAAAGTCACAGGAAAAAAATGTGATTCCGGAATCCAATAAGATACGAAAAAACCCATCCTGAATTTCAAATTGCTATTTCTCAAAACCTATCTATTATAACCCCAAGAAAATTTATTCAATACTGATCCGTGGCAATGTTTCTACAATGTGAAAGTTTCAGCTCAATATCTTTGGTATTAAGACTGTGGCACCAAATTTAAAAACCATAGTAATCATTGATCGTATTTTAAGAGACAATGGTGAAACTTTGAAACGCTAGATTCAAATATGGCGTTTTAGTAATGAGCGCCACGGCGTAGACACTGAAGTTATTGGATTAATACTTTTACATATTAGAGCCAATATCACGAGGCGGTGTTAGACAAAATTTCATTAAGTTGTGGTAAAGTGTTTTTGAGAAATGAAAATTTAAAGTTCGGGAAATTTTCATCCACCCGTTTCTTATAGGACTCCGGAATCGCATATTTTCCCTATGATTTTTAAATTGAGTGATACGGCCCTAATACCAAAGCTATCAAAGCAAAAATTTCACAAGTTAAACAAAACATCTTTAAATGATATGGTGCCAAATTTCATTGAATTCTAATGGGCAGTTGTTGAGAAATCAAGATTTGAAGTTCGGCACGTTTTTTTTGGGCCACCCGATATAAGGTGATCAATGGTCAATATCTGAGCTGTGTCCACATGCCACTGTTAAGGCCAGTGTCCCAAGCCACTGTCTCAGCAGATTGACTTTGTGTAACACCGGCAATCTCAACCCACACCAAATGGTGACAGGACTGGCCTTACTATAGGTACCGTAACTAGCTTCTAGTCTAAACCAACACCAAACCACTGACTGAGACCAAGATTTTGAAGACCCAGTCAACAGTTCTACTATCAATACCTTCAGTAGGTATAACAGTTCCAAGATTTGTTTGTCCTTCATTTCCGACTTCATTTGTTGAAGAGAAAAGGAAAAGGACAGTTATACATGACCAACCACCAACATTCAGGGGGTCTTTAGTAAGGAACTGATGTCAAGGGAGTAGAGTACATGTATTCTGAATAGCCAAGCCCAGACTTAAGCCGATCTTTTCACTAATTCTGTTAATACCCTGGTATCAACCGGTGCATTACCAGCCCCACATTCAGACCCCCAAGAGACATAACAAGGCCTCACAGACAGAAGACAATTCTTTTATTTAAAGACACCATAACCAACAGAGTTTCAACAAGTCATATTCATGTGTTCTACCTCAATATGATTGAAGTTGACTCCTCTATCCTGTGGTAAATAAATACCAAGCATTTTCAGCAGGAAAAAAGATCACATTACTCGATTTTATTTAAGTAGGCCTCCGGATATTACCCTAAAACATCACTTTAATGGGAAGTGCCAGGTTGTATGCATTTGCTTTTGCAGTGCAGCCCAGGATGCATTTGAAAAAAAATAAAATAGGTACAACACACACAGCTGCAGGCCATAAATAATCACTATCTTGACTTGTTTGACGCGTGGTTACCAGGTGTAAATGGCCCCACACCCACTCGACCTACTACATGGCATAATGCACGTTATTCCTGTCTGGCTTGGTCCATATTCCGTCTGTGTTGACTTTATTTATAATTCCAGGCCGAACAGAAACCATGTTTTTGCACAGCACCGAGTACGACACTGCCATGTGAGAGAGAGCTGCAGACATTTTAGTTCACAGAGCTTATTTAATACCCTGTCTGTTTCACAAGTTTACAAACCCCCTCGTTCAGTGAAAAGCTGAGAGGAAACCAAAACATGATGTTGAACCAGCTTGTCTGGGCTGCCGTTTCAGCTCAGTTGCCATTAACCAAGCTCGTACAAGCCCTCGAATCCCCTAGAGGAGGGGATTCGTCACAATTTCAATCAGTGAGAGTAGAGTCATTCACTTCTGGGATCTGTACTAGAAAGTGCCTGAGGAAGACCCCGGTTTGAGCCGAAAATTTACGAATAGCAGAGTAACACAGATATGCATCTGACATTAAATTTTTCACATCAGGAAGATCTCCCCCTCGTTTATTCATTTACCTTTTCTGAGTGTAAAGCCTCTGATATTTTCTGTTTTACTTCAGCCTCGGCTTTATTCAGCGCTTCCATCGCCTTCCAATTTTTCTCACGTAATTCCTGTAACGGCAGAACAGGGTGGGTAAGACACAGTAGAACATCCCTCAATGGACACCTCTCTACTGTAAACAGCAGAGGCCAGTCTCAAATTGGTCACTTCTGTTCGTTTTGACCTCTGTATTAAGGACACCTCTCAATTAAGGACAGAAATGGGCAGTCCCAAAGGCGTCCTCAATAGAGAGGTTCCACTCGACTCAATATCCATAAGGAAATCCAGTGTGCAAGGCATGGGAAGTCAAGAGAGTCTTTTCCATGCTAAAAAGTGGGAGTGTTACTGAACTTGAGGGAAATGTGCCAACATGGAAGTTATTCTGCAAAAGGGAAATGTGCCAACATGGAATGTTATTCTGCAAAAGGGAAATGTGCCAACATGGAATGTTATTCTGCAAAAGGGAAATGTGCCAACATGGAATGTTATTTTGCAAAAGGGAAATGTGCCAACATGGAATGTTATTCTGCAAAAGGGAAATGTGCCAACATGGAATGTTATTCTGCAATAGGTTAAGGCAGACACGAGAAAGCCCATCTTTTGATGTCCATGCAGAAAACTGAAAGAGTTATTAAACTTTGAAGCTGGGATCGGGATGAAAACAGACAGGTATTGTGCTAGAGTTTGGTTGGTTATCCATGCTGAAAATATCAAGAGTTACAGCAAGAAATCTGTCCGTGCAAGAGGAACAGGCCAACTTGTAAAGCAAACAGAGGGAATTAGCCTGGTTTAAAGAGGATATTCTGTGTTTAGGAAGCCTTGCTCTTCCATGCGAGAGCAGGGAGTTATTCTTTATGAGGTCTGTAATAGCTTTGGATGAAGATCTGTAATCAAACAGGCATGCTGATGTTAGGCAGAGAGGAATCAGTGCAACATGCTAGAAGCAAATGGTGGACTCTTGAAGAAATCACAGTCTGGCATTGGCAATTCACTTCACTATGAAATCTGCGTCATTTACAATACGACGTCATCAGGATGTCATGTAGTCTGCATTAAGCACATGACGCTATAGCAGTGTACATTTTAAGTATGCGACGCCATGGTTTCATGATGTCATGGATCAGAATTCTGGTCTATCAGAGTGGAACAGTATTGATGCAGCAATGATGCCTGATCCTGTACAGGTGAGGATCATTTGTTCATTCAATTCTCAACAGCTGGTTCAACCGACTAAACACATAACAAGTTCAAAGCCAACCTGCCAATGCCAAACAAGTGAAATTCTTCCCAAGAGCCCATGTGAGCCGACAGAACGTCACTGAAGTTACAAATAAACATGCAGACGGTCATTAGCAGCAGGAGAGGCAGAGACAAGATCACAGGACTGCCATCTGGCTTACTTCTTTCTCTTGTGTCGCCAGCTCCAACTCTCCACGCGTTTGGTCCAATTCTCCTCTTACAAGAGTCAGCTCTTGTTGGAGACTGTCGGAGGTGCCTTGGGCTATGGTCATGGTGTGTAACTCCTCGGAGAGTTTTTGATATCGCGTGAGTAAATCCTGGAAATGCAATCATTTATTAATAGTACCAGTGGAGGAGGTGAGGAACGGTCTCAGATTGATTCAATACATGAACCCCTAACCCCCACAGTTTGAACAGTACTGACTTGGGTGCAGCTGGTCAAACATGGGCTATCTGCTCTTTCTCATGCAAGTTGGGTTTCTTGGCCAACTTCTGTGAGAAAACTTATCTCGTGGATGGGCACCTTTAGATAGTGTCGTAAGTTGGTGGAGTAATAAAATGCTCAACAGGCTGAAATTATCACACCTAGTGTAATGAAATGAGCGAAGGTTGGCCAAACAGCCAGGTAGATTTTGTTGCGCATCCAAAACCACCATCACAGACTAAACTATACACCCCCATTCGTCAGAATGTGGACTAGTATGAATATACAAATGAAATTGTTATTAGATAGTGCACAATGGACAAATAACTTGAATAGCTTACAACATTTTCTTGTTGTTTGCTCTCAAATTCTGCTGTAAGTTGATCGAGTTGTGAACCCATCATAGACAACTGCTGCTCGAGTTCTGAGACGTTCTGGGCAGCATTCGCTGACATCTCTTGTGAGAGTGTCTCATACTTCGCTGATAACTCCTGAGAGAGATGGAAGATGTTAAATACATCAAGTATTACACTGTTAATGTTAATGTTGTCAATTATACAAGGGGCACATAAGTGCCTCCAGGAAAAAAACAGTAATGGAGGAAACAGTCACAGTCAGTTTGTCAACTTTAGAAAGCACCTGTTAAGATTTTGAAACCACAATGTTAGAACTCAGCCATTGAATGTCAAAGACTGACACATAAGTGCCACTCTAGTCGGCCACCAGCTTATAGGCAAGCCAATGCAGGCTGTCCATTCGGTTGGACAGGCTGTCCATTCGGTTGGAATTGGTCAATTTCTTAAAGTAGTCACTTTACACAGTACAAAGCTTTGTGTAGGAAGGCTTAACCGAAGGATGAACGTGCCCACAAAACCAAATCAAATCTGATTACATGTAATGTGGTCAACGTGGGATTGGGCTTAAGTATATTTGTGTCTGTTCAGCCTACAGCATGCCGACCCTTACATCATATCGTTTAGATTTCTCAGAATATTCTCCTTGCAGGTTTTCTACGGCAGATTTAGCAGATAACAACTCCTCTTGTAGCTTATCTAAAGAGTCCTGTTGGTTTTTCACTCTTTCATGTTCGGCTGAGACCTGTTGGAATTGTTGTGAAAGTTCCTGGAAATATCATGAAGAATGGAGATGTTAGCAAGTAGTTCCGATGAAAACAAGGACAGCTGAATTGGGAACAGAGACTCTTGAAACCACAATTCTCTGTGTATCCTTCAGTCACACTCATCTTGGGGTACAAGTACTGGCAATATCAGAAACTACAAACGACATTTCAAAGGAGTCTGGTGGAACAGAGGGACAAGAATTATTCCAGTGCCCTGTCGCTGTGTGAGGCAGGGCCTTTGGGGACCCATGACACAGGGTCAAATTGAAACACTCCACCAGTTGGCAAAGGACCCTCTATTCTGATTACTGTTATTTGGAAATAATGAAAGGGGACTCCCGAGCTAAAGTCAAAATTGCTCCAGATATGAATACATGTACTCTAGCAGAAGTCCACAATAAGGCAAAAATTGCTCGTCCTTGTCCACATACAAAGGTCTCAAACCCAAAGCACCCCTTTATCATCATGCATGTAGAAAAGAGAACACTGTGGTTAGGTAATGAACAAAAGGTGTTAGAAATGAAAGTACTGACCACACAAAATACATGGACTGACAGTCAAATGTGTACAACATGCCAACCACAGTTATGTAAGGAAGCGACTCTATGCATTCAAGAAAAGAAATTGTGCTTTGACAAACAGGAGCCTGAAACCAAGGGTCAAAGATGATGACCTTGTTACATTATAAAGGCTTTGCATACATGTATGACATCACAAGCCGCCATGCTGGAGGACACATCTGCAGAGGTGCAACGAAATGAGCCGTGCATGCCCCAATGACCTTACGTCAAACAATGACGTGGCGCATGTCACGCAAGTCACGTCACGGTCGGCTCACTCACACCTCTGCACCCTGTGTACTCCAGAATGGCCGCCAGGATAACATCACTGCAAAGCCTCTATAGAGGAAGAAATGACTGGTCGGTTAGGTAGGTTCCAAATAGTCACAAATTATGTATAGTGACTAGTAGAAAGCCAGAATTATTGTAGTCAGGCCAATTCTGTTCTGGTGGTCTACATGTCCAGCTGAGACTGGTGGTAGCACTATCAGCAAGTGGGAGTCACCAATTGCATTACTGGCCACTCGTTACACATCGCACAAAGCAAAAGTTAGGCCTTGTTGGTTACATAGCACGATGCACAACCAGACAGCATTAAACTTAAGTCCTATGCTGCTGTAATGAACAGAAAGTTCGCCATGGCGAATGTACTGAAGCAACTAGGCCTCTTCCGCTCCAAAGCTTCCTAAATCCCCAAATCTGACCTAATCTGGTCATAATTGCCCTCGGAAGTACCTAATTAATTTGAATTTCTGAGTCATTATGATCACATTCAGGGTTTGTACACCTATTGTCTCCCAAATTTCCATGACATTTCCAGGACTTTCCAGGGCAGGAATGGCAAAATTCCAGGACGCTTTGCGGCATGGAAAGCACAAAATTTCAAGATACATGTACTCTCCCATACCGACTCTCCGCGAAATTGATGTGGGGAGGTGTCAGAATCCTGGGGGGTGGGGATTAAGCATATCGTGACAAAGAATTACTTTTGACATTTTGTTCTATTTTTTGAAAGGGACTCAATTTTCCATGACAATTCCAGGACATCTTGGTAATTTCGCTGATTTTCAAGGATTTCCAGGCCTGGATTTTGTTAACTCGAAATTCCATGACATTCCAGGTTTTCCAGGATGCGTACGAACCCTGCACATTGTGATGAAAGACGTAGGAAAAGTTGGAAGATACACGTACATCCAAAGAAAAGTAATCGAACAAAAACCTTAGTAAGAAATAAACATGGACAACACAGCGTACACAAAAGCCTGGTGAAATGGTAACCATGGCAATGATCCCTTCCCAGAATGCCCCAGGTAACAAGCATGGTAATCAAGCTAATGAGGCAACCATTCTTACACTAGACTTCGACTGTTGTGCCTCCAGTTCTTGCCTCAGACGTGTTATTTCTGAATCTTTTTCACCCAACTGCTTGCGCATCTCTGGCATTCCAGCTGCCATTTTTTCTGTCTGCGATAAGGCTTCCATCGCTTTCCAGTTTCTCTCCCGTAAGGCCTACGATAAACAATAAACACTCTGCCTGCATTTCGTGCAATTTTATGTAACAATAAAACGAAAACTATTTGCCGATGCAAAATGTTATGTGCTCTGTGCAAGTCGCACAGCTGTCAATGACTTCCAACCAATATGCGGCTGAAAATGATGCAATGATTGTAAATTTACACCTTCATAACTCTACTTCTGCAACTTGAATTCAGTCTCCACTATCGCACAGACAGTGAAGTTCACAGATTCACCAAAGACCTCAACAGTCTTCATCACAGATTGCATTTGTCCACTCTTTTCCCCACAAAAAAACTAATCATACTGAAGCGTTCAATGCACAGGCAAACAGGGTGAATGAAAATTAGAATGTACACCGACAACAAGGACATCACAATGCAGAAAGACGGATGCTGGCCGCATCGTCGTGTTCAGTGGAGATGGGAAGTGAACAAAAGCAAACCATGAACCATGCTCACATATGGACCAAACTAAAGGTTCTTAACAGGGCGGCTACAGGAGATTGAACCTCCCTGAGTGGGCACCTCAATGAGAGGACACCTCATGATGCAGGACATCCAAGTTCAAGCCCAAATTGGCCAAACCTCTGTCATCAGGACACTCTCATTCTCAATCACGGCATCAGGGCCCAAAACAAGAGAAGTTCTTCAGTACATGCATTGCCATTCCCACAACAGGCCAGGGAATGGCTCTGCAAGTCATTGGGTTTGACATGTCCGAATTTTCCTGACCAAGGTAAAAAGTTCTGCATTTGCTGAGGAAGGCAATAGAGTTCATAGAGCATGCCACGAGCAGGTAGTACGATCAGATGTGATCTCGGATCACTTAAGAAAGTGAAGTGACTTGCTGAGAATCATGAGAGGGGAACTTTTATTTAGTAGAAGCCAAGGTGTCGCTGCCCTGTCAAGAACCCTTCAAAGTAGTGGGAAATCTAAACAACTTGCGAAATGAGAAAAAAGACAGATCAAGTATGGTACAGTATGACGATTACTCACATTATTTTTTTTCTTTTGGGTCTCTAAATCTTCTTGTAATGAGCTAATAGTGGAATCTTTTGCTTGCAGATCAGTCTGCAATTGACTTAAACTGAAAAGAGAGAGAAAATTCCTGTTAGGTCTAATACAACCCACAAAGAAGAGAGAAAGTACGCCTCCCACTCCTCACTTTCTACAAAGCGCGATCCACCATTCTGCAATGGGATCCACTGATAACTTACATTTTTTCATGTTCTGCAATGGCTATTTTTGACCCCGTTTCCTCCTCTGGGTGAAGGTCTCCATTAGGGGCACCAGCGGGCGATTCCTGCCCTTCACCAGATTGCCTCTGACGACAGGACCGGAGTTCTGTGTTCTCATCTAAAATCCCCTGTAAACGAGACGACAATGAACATAGTATGCAAAGCATTCATGATTTGGGATTTTCAGAAGGGAACATAACTTTTGCCAGACTACCGCATTTAAGGCCACCACACACTTGATCAGATTGAGCTGAAATGTGTGGAGACCTACTTACACAGAATATGAAAACTACAATGCCCATAATTATAGCTTGGTTTTATGATTGAAGTGACCTGTTATTCATCATGAGGACATCATATCTCATTTGTATTTGTATTTCATTTTTCCGTCAGGGCCGACGCTATAGCATTATTGGCCCTGGTAAGTACGGAGGAGGCCATCACAAGCTACTCATGTTCCTCACTTGGATGGGGTATTTTACTTGCCCTTGCAAAGATACAAGGTACAAGGCACCACGGCTTACTGTCCTATGCGACGGACGTGAAGAGCCGGGAATGAAATTCCAAATGGCCCAGGCTGGATTCGGACCCGGGACGTGCCGCTTGCTAAGCGGACGTGATAACCACTAGGCTATCAGGCTAAATATCTCATATCTCATATCAGCATGAATCTGGACTAGGTTTTGAGAGGTCTTGTTCTAACCAGGAGCTGAACTTTCATTTTCCAAGATATACTATCACCTCCAAAGCTTTGGAATCATAAGGGAGACCATTCACCAACGGACAATCACCACCACCAGTAATGTGAGGGTATGTGGTAGAATTCATCAATAAACAACTTAACAACAAGTTACCACAACTTCTCTGCCATCCAACTTTACCTGCATTTCTGATTCTTTACTTTGTAATAAAACATCTTTTTCCGTTACTTGTGACTCGAGGTGTTGTACTCGCTTCTCAAGGTCAGACCTACACCCCTGTGCATCCTAGTAAATAACAGAGAATTTCGAGATTTTGACCCCTAAATTTCATCAATCGCAGGCATGGTCTTAAACAGTAATTCAAGTTTTGTTTGGCAGGAATTTCTACCACCTCCAGATGCTCAGAGGAAAATACCTGACCAAACAGCAACATGGGGAAGGAGACTATCTACCAGGCCTAATTGGCAATACCCAACACCAAGATATAGTGATATACAACCATGATCCAAATCAACTCAAAACCTACAAATTTTGCCGTCTCAACCGACTTCAACTTGCTCTCGTGCCAAGAACCTTCCAAAAGGGTCCTTAGTTTTCACTGCAAACAGTTTTGAATAGGTTTTGTCATAGTTCACCACAAGAACTCAACCAGCTATTAAACTTACCTTCATTTCTGACTCTTTACTTTGTAATAATTTATCTCTTTCTGCTATTTGTGACTCAAGCTGTTGAACTCGCTTTTCAAGGTCGGATTTGCTCCCCTGTGCATCCTGAGAAAGGACAATAGGGGAATTTTGGGCATTTTATTGACCAGAATGTCTCCAAAATCATCAGGTATACCATGAAATCATCACAGGCAGTTCCTCCTAAAATCTACTATACGATAAGAAGTGAAAGCTATGCTCCATTTCTCCAGGTTCCCTTTTAGGATATCAAATAAAAGTGTACCACCACAAGAAAACTACACCATCCACAACCACACTCCAAATTTACAGCCATTACCATTAGATATGGCTGCACAGTTCAACACCACCCCAAGCAGCAACTACAAAGATATCCGGAGGGTGTCCCACATCGCCTTCCAGCACGTCTATCCATGGCGAAGGAGAAATAAAACAACGGGTGAGGAGAAGATACTCTGGGTGGATACAACTCCACGTGCCAGGTCTACTCAACCTCAAGACAATATCGAGAGAGAGAGGGGTAGGACCAACACCAACCTTAAGCTTAGCCTCTAAACCACCCACCGCTGAACTCTGACTAGAATGTGACGCCTCTAATTGTTGAAGACGATTCTTCATGTTGGCCAACTCTGTTTCTGCCAATGACTTGGCGTGGGCCGAGCGTTCTAACTCCTTCTCGGCATTGCTACCCCGACTCTGGGCTTTGCGGAGTTCTTCTTGAACTTCCTGAACTTTTCTCGCGTAGGATGCTTCAGTTTCCTTCTGCCAAGACAAAGGGTTAACATGAAGAATCTGAATACTGTCCAGGGGCAGAACTCCAAGTGTCATTAACACAGCATTTTCAAGCATAGTTACGCAACATTGCTGACCAATACGAACAATTTTCTTCCAAATAGTCAGCAATCTGACCACCAAAAATATTCTCTCTAGAGCTTCCAAACAGGTTACGCCATAGGTGTTAAAAGCCAATCAGGATCACAGCTATGATAGAGGGCAGCAAACCAGGTCCTATACAATGGACAGGATGCCTTTTGTAGGCAAATTTTACCAGGAAATTTTAACCACTAGTGACACCTATTGAGACAGTGGGCTAGGGTCCCCATTGAGCTCAAGAGCACACTTTACCTTAGTGGATTCTTGTTTTCTGAGCTGGTCCTCATACCGTCCTACTTTCTGTTCAAGGGTCCTCTTGGCATTTTCCATTGCAGACAATTTAATGACATTGTTGTTGAGTTCGCCCTGTACAATCTTAAGTTGTTGTTGAAGTCCTGACGTGTCTGGGGCTGCCATGCTTGTCATCCTGAAAGACGTTTGGTAAGATATGAAAGGAGAGGGTTTGACAGACCTTAACTTTCTTCATCCTCCACGATTCATTTCATTAAAAGCAGAGTGTCAAATACAACACAGTTATTGGTATTAGGTATTGTCCTTTAGAACCATGGGCCTGAAGGGCTGAAGGCACTACTCCACATGAGAGTTTTCTCGTGCGAGTTGGCTCTCTATGGGCAATTCAACCAGAGAAAGCTATGGGCAATTGTTTGGTCACTGGTCTGTTTAAGTTGTAAGGAAACCAACATTGCCCATAGAGAGCCAACTCACACAGGAAAACTCATATGGAGCAGCCTTAACAGACAAACATTACTTACTTTGCCTTCTCTGCAGCTTCCTTCAATTGCTTGTTCTCCTGAAACAGAAATGATCCAATTATGTAGGCAACGTAACGTCCGCCGACTCTACCACAAGGGAATAGCTAACTCCTGCACTGCAGCCACACCAATCAACCTCTTGTCCTAAATGGTCAGCAAGACACTTATACTCAGACACTTCAAAATTAGATCCTTGGCCCTGGTTGTGATTTGAAGGGCTTCACCCCAAATATAACAAATCACACCAGCTTCTGACAAATCCAGATCACATCACTCTACCAA
Organism: Notospermus geniculatus; assembly: GCA_002633025.1. NCBI lineage: Eukaryota > Metazoa > Nemertea > Pilidiophora > Heteronemertea > Lineidae > Notospermus > Notospermus geniculatus. The sequence continues at coordinate 170,672 of NMRB01001161.1, read as the reverse complement.
GAATCCTCATCTCACCTCCTGTAACCTCTGAACCATCATGGCCGCCTGGCCATCTCCCACTTGCATCTTAGCCTTCGACATCTCGGCAATATGCTGCTCATGAGCCTGATGCATCCGTCTCTGTAGAGCAAGACATTCCTGTTCCTTCGCTTCAAGCTTCTCCATCGATGTCTTGTTCACGACTAAGTAACGACCTTTCTCTTGATCGAGCTCCTTCTGAAGTTCTTTGATACGATTCTGATGCGCCATGGCAAGTTGTTGCTCTGAAATCAGACAGAGTTGTTAGCCAGGATGTTTTCATACCAGGCTATACTCCTTACATCAGAACTCACTTCTCTTCAGACGTTAAAGGAAGCTCGGCAAGTACAAGCATCCTCCCACAGCAGAGGTTTCATCTCGCTCCTCTTCATCCACTAAGTTCAAATGTATGAAGAGGAGCGAGACCAAAGCCCTGCTGTGGGAGGATGAGTACAAGCTACATATCTGATACCTAAGATATCTGACAACCAGACAAGTAGAGTCAGAGACGCTGGTACTAGATTGGAAGTATGTGAAGGAAGTTTATATCATAAATCATTACCAAAGTAAACTAAAATGTGTATGCTATACATAGGAAGCAGTTTAATTCTTGAGTTTCATTTCAGTTTGACTTGAGCCTAATCACCTGTGTAATTGGTGATTTGATCCATTAATGATAGACAGGTGATAATTATCAACTCAATTGGATCTGATTTACTGGGCACCTTGTACCCTGAGGTAACCTTGGACTGGGCAATGCAAGTTGCGAACTTGTACACCACGTAGGCCTTTACAGTGATGAACGCGCAATATCCAACAGTAAACATAGACCATCGGGTGATCCATCTTGTTTGAAGGTACTTTCGTAAGGACACAAAGTCCTATCTGATATGATTGAAATATGGTCATTTTTCTTCATTTGTGAGAGAAACAATGAAGTTTATGTTAAGCTCACCTTCCTGCAGGGATTTTTCCTTGTCCTCAAGCTGTTTCTTCAGTACAGTGATTGGATCTGACTTGCCAGCCTTCTGGAAACAAGAAGATGTTGAGGTACCGGTACATAGACAATTCAACACTTCCCCTCCAGGTGGGGTTTCAGCTTGTCCTGACCATCAAAATGAAGTGTAGTAAATCACTAGGCCACTCACACTCCTCCACTCCCGTATCTAAGCTTTACTTACCCTGTTCCATTCCATCTTGCCAGACTGTTTGTGGAGGAGGATATCAATCAGGGCCTGTATCTCATCATCAGCCATGTGAGTGCTCTTCAATGTCCTGGCCAAATCATGGCTTGGACTTGGAGCATCACCACTGCCGTTCACAAGGGGTTCTGTAATGTAATATGTTACTCGGTCACTTTTCGTTAACAGGCTTTCTTTGGAATGGTGATCTTTTGCCTTGACGGGGTGTTGTATGAAAATGAAAGGTACATGGACATCGCTTTCATATTTTACATCAGATGGTGACATGGTTGATGGGGCGGAAGAGGGGGTACCACATAAGAGAATGGTCTGGTCACTACAATAGTATGTATCACACCTCACCACAGATTTTTCATGGAAATTGGTTACAGTAGTGAGACCTTTCCAATTTGCTTTTTACATACTACAAATAGCATCATCCTAGATGGAGTATGCACCATTTATCATGATTTTAATTCAATATAACGATCACCGGTAATATCCATCATGGTCACAGAGCATGTGATTGCGACAGATGATACCATTGTTGCTGAACCACTTTCAGCCTCAATGAATATGAGTTTAGACGGGGTGACGTGCATACCGGCAACATGTGGTCATGCTGACTGCACGTGTTTCACCCCCATCATGGCACATACGGCTGTAGAGCAGTTCAAGTAGAGGACGAATTGATTTAACATTCCAATCATAGCGATGAACATGATCCTGTGATCAGCATGGATACAATGTGTATAAAAACACGAAGTATGGTGGCACTTTGTTATGTACATGTATTCCCTAACATGTATTGTACATGTACATATGTAGGCTACCCTCACAGATTTTGACAAGTCTGTATAATGTGGGCATGTAGCCTACCCCACAAAGCCCACTATTTGAATATGAATGACTGATGGTATTGTTCTCGCAACAGCATTAATCAACACTTCAATGCCATGTCATACCATCACACAGGCACATTAGGCAAGTCTATAAAGCCAAGGTTATGTATTTCTAAATAGAGTTGCCAGCATTTATTCATCTGTACATAAGCATACATAAGTTGACACAAGGATGTGTATTTAGTGTACATAATATGTACATGTACGCACGTTGGACATGTTGGACAGATAGATATTGGATAAGTAGTAGGGCTAATCAGTAGGAGAGATAATGACCAAATTATAACTACCAACAATGAATGTTCAGACGCACTGTTATTGCACCATCGTACGAAACAGTGGCGAGACAGATCACAGTTCACACACTGTGCCGTTCAATCATGTCAGTATTGATTGATGATATTATCAGCTGAAGATATCCAATATTATTTTTGGAAAAGCTGAAGCACCAACAGTTTACACAACATTTTGGTGTACATGAAGGCCCAGGGCTGTTGCTCAGATGACAAGGCACAGAGAATGTCGTGTCCATGCTGATCTTACCACCTGAATACATACTGATGAATACCAGAAGTTTCGATTACATGTATTTCAAGTCTTCAGAATGTCTGACTGAGAGAGTGACATTTTGTTGACTTTTCACTGCTGTTTTTGAGACTTCGTATGATTGACACCTGTTCCACAATTCTCATTCCCCACTTCAGGAACCTCATGTTTCAAAATACAGGCTCTCTAGGGGATGTACCAATGCTTGCTGACATCACCCTTCTTCCTTGGTCTATGGCAGCCCCAAAAAATTTTCCAAAATGAGAATGGCACGTTGGATGAGACAAACAGATCAGTCACGAGGCAACTACGTCAATGCATGTTTTGAGTGGGTTTTTTTATCAATTTTTCATGCTCTGATAAGAATTTAAACACAAAATCCCAAGATGAACTTCACATGTGTCTGGTTGAGTTGAATATAAGTGCATCCTGTGTAAAAGTTCTTTCGAAATGACACCATTCTCTTGATGTATGCATGGGTGGGTTTAAAAATAACCAAGCAGGAAGAAACACCTACATTCGTCATGCTAGAGACCTAGATATTTTCAAGAGTGAACACAATCACGTGTGTACAAAGGCCATAGATCGACCACTTACCAGCTGACAAGCTTTGCAAATTTGATTGCCAGTGGGGAGTTTCAGAAAAATGAACTTATTGAAAATATCATTGGCATTAAAAGAAAATGATCAAGAGATGGGACTGACTGACACGGACATGATTCCAAGGCTTGATTCAGTCATGGATCAAGCTAAACACAGACCTCGGCTTTGGTGTCTATAGTCAAAATGTAGCTGATTTGTATCACTTTATACCCTCATGTACCAGCGGTGATTCGTCAGAGATAGTTAAACACCACATAATCTGCCAGCATTGGAGAAGATGTTGAGTATGTGTGTGGACATGAAGTCATTGGCAGGCCGCATCTATACACCATCATGATGACTGACCGAGTGACTACTACAGGCACGTTATTGATTCAGAGCACATGCTGATCTTCTCATATGAACACAGAATTTCACTAAGCCACACAATGCCATGTGAAGCCAGCAGGTGGGTCATGTGTAACATCTGTGAATGAACGGTGAAGACAATCACACGTAGGCAGCTGATAGGCCAACTTGTAATGCATAATGCATTAAAATTAATTTAGGGATGGAAACATTATGCCTCTTAACTGTCAATCATAAGGTCACATACATATTCTGTAACATGAATGATAATGTAGTATTATAGTAATCTTGATAATGGGAAATACAGTTCAATGTAAGTTAAAAGGGATCAGCTGAGCCTCTTCATGACCTCAGTTGAGCCTCTTCATGACCTCAGTACAATAGGGCACAAAACTTGTAAAACCAATCCCCAGCGTCTCACAATACAACAAAATCGTTTCTTACCTTCATGTCGTTTCTTGGTCTTTTTTACTTTCTCCACTCCCAGCATGGGAGGTGCCGGTGCTTCCAACACGGGAGCCTGACTGACCATGATCTCAGATTCAACGTTGACCTGATGGACCTCTTCCAACCTCTCGACGGCAGCATCATGCTTCTTCTTCATCTTATTGACTCTGGGAGCAACGTCTTTCTTTGGTTCATCACTGTGAGCATGTTTCAACTCGATCTCATCCTTCGGGAGCTGTTTCGGGTGGAACATCTCGGGGACCTCCTGGTTGACATTCGTGTATGACTTCTCCTCCTTATTCACCAAGATAGGCTTCTGTTTCTTTGGCTTCTTAGGCTTCATCTTCGGGGTACCTGATGGTTCAATGATCTCAGGCTCTATCTCCAACTCCACCATCTTAGTCACCTCCACAGGCTCCTCTCGGACAGGCGTGTCGTCTCGTTTCTCGGCGCTCTCTTCTCTGTCCTCCTTATCCTTTCCAGATCTTTTATACTTCTTCTTATACTTCTCCCGCTTATCCGTCCGAGCCTTCGTCTTCGCCGACTCCAATCTCTCTCGTCGCTGTTCCTCTATGACTTCATCATATGTTTTCTCGCGTATTCCAAATATGGATATGATATACACCAAGATGGCCGAGCCAACAAAGATGGCTGCCCCTATCATCATAATCTGGGATTCCATGGTCAGTCTTTCTTCCGGTATTCAAATGTCTTACTCCAGGGACATGCGGTCCTGCAATAAACGTAAAAAGGTTTTGATTCAAATTCCAACCATCTCTGTGTGGTCTGTGGTAGGCCTATAGTCATGTACATGTACCATAAATTGCGGACCATGTTTACATGGCGTCAGTGACGTCGCAATGCATCAGCATGTGTTGGCGTCACGTCACGTCGTCCGCAATTTTCGGTACACATCTATAGTTCGCTTTATTAAAGGCTCCTATAGGGCTAAATAAAGCCCACGCAATACGATATGTAGGCCTAGACTACTGTTGTATTACTGAACTGCGTAGGCTAGCTATGGAATCATGGTGCAGTGAAGACCTTAGTTGTAAAGAAGATAGGGCCTAGTTTCCCTTTTTCACTTCAAAATAACAAATAGGCCTAGGCCTAAATTTAAAATTATTGATTGAACAGTTGAATATTCATGAATTGAATTCAGCAAAATGAAAAAGGATGATAATCCTATTCCTATGCCAAATCTACGGTAGGCCTATGCAAGAGGATCCCAATTCACTACCCAATTCAGTATTGCAAGGTGGTCAATTGTAAGAAGCCATCGTCGTGGCAAAATCTGATGACATCATCACTATGCCGTCTTGGAAGTACACCACAAGTACATGCTCGCATGCACACTGCACTGACTGACATTGCTGTGCATAGGCCTAATGCACAGGACAGGAGATCTCCGGCCGGGCCGCCGTGCTGACCGACGACAGAACGACGGCGAAGGCCGACCATGAAGGGCTTCGTCTCAGTTTTCAGGAAAAAGTTAAATTTATGAATTTGTGAATACCTACAAAGTATCTTGGCACAGCCAACTGCAACTTAAAGCGGCTGTCAATCGGGAAATCGTGAGCAAAATGTAGACAATTTTTGCGAACTACATCACTCCAAAAACAATGGAGGAGTCTACTACTTCCCTTCGCCTGATGTAACAGGCTCTCCAATTGGTCAATCGTCTCAATTGCTGTTCTAGGAATAGCTCACATCCCCCGCCACGTAAGCACCGGGTGTTAAATTTCGAACGGCGTTTTACCACACAATATCGCTCTGAATTTATTTGACAGTGGCACGAACAGCTTTCTAATATTTAGTTTTACGTATTACTGTCAATTTATTCGCCCCAAATGATGAGCTGCATCAGCCAACCCATTTTGAATGAATGATGAAGTGGACTTGCCAAGGGGCGTGAGGCCGAATAGCTGCATCCAATAAGCTGACGACAAATTTCCTGGAATCTACTCGTGCTGCCACCTTTCGGGAAGCTGACGAACTGAAAATTGCTAATCGCGAGTAGCCGGCGTCTCTTTGAAAGCGGTCGATTTTCATCAAAATTTGACGATTCTGCTTGAAATGGAGGCTAAAAAGAGAACCATTGACGAAGCTGTGGATTACCTTGATGGTGTGAAGGCGTTGGTCTTGGA
>NMRB01001161.1:144726-163651 GCA_002633025.1 Notospermus geniculatus | reverse complement strand
GGCAATTATTGCACTACTACTTGCTACTCTACATCCACTGTGTTCCCTTCATCCCCAGCTGATAAAGCTTGCCTGGGAGCGATGAAGGTGCCTTGTATCAACTCAAGTTGGAGTATGCATTAATACACAGACACCATACAAGATGAAGTATTCATCTTTAGTCAAATGGTGTGAAACGCTATACAAGTGATACAAGTGGTGATATCACATTTCAGTGGATTTTCCTGTTCATTATCAGCAGTTATTGTTGATCAATGCGGAGGTCATGATCTTTTCTGTGCGCATGCGACATGATTACTTACTCCGTAATCCCGGGCAACCAAATTCATTGGCTTGCTTGTAGATTTCAATTCAGATGAGTATGGTAGCAGGCTTACAACAGATGAACCTGAGTGACACTTGAGTCATTTTGCAAGTGATAAACCTGGATCAGCAATCAGAGGCTGTGGCAGTGGATTTTCCCTGTGTGTCCTTGGACAATGCACTTTACTATGAACAGTGAAAGCCTCGTTCAAACACAGTTGCAGAAAACTGCCCTGTTAGAATATCATCCCAATAAAAGGATCCTCCTCCCTCAATCCATACTGTCACATACACCATGGCAGCACTGACTGATGAACCATCATCGAACCTCTCTATTGAGAACACCTTTGGGACTGAGACCCCTGTCGACCTCTATTGAGAGGTGTCCTAATTACAGAGGTCAGAATGAACAGAAACTGCCAATTTGGGACCAAATTTTGGTGTCCTTTTGACAGTGGTGTATGCTAAAGGAGATCCCACTGTATACTTGGGTATACAATGAATTTGCCTTGCTGACTTAACCCTGCTCACATAAGTCACAATACCTGTAAAAATGTAGTTCTCTACTTTGTATGGTCATACCTGTAAAACTGTAGTTTTCAAATTTGTATGATCATTACCGGGTACATCCTCTCTCCAGGCAGCTAAAGACGAGAAAGATGAAGTTGAGGGTGTTGTAACCATACCAGCTGAGACCGAGGAGAAGGACGACGTCATCAAGGCGGTGGTCGCTAATGTTCTCTGGCAGGTGGAGAGTGACAGGAAGACCACAGCATTGAAACAGCTTCAGGGACACATGTGGAGAGCTGCTTATAAAGACGGCAACATCAAGGGAGAGTAAGTCATTTTGTCCGATTGAATAGGCCTGTGCACAGACAGAAACCACCACTTACAAATCTGGAACATTTGTGGAGGAGAAGTGATTTTGAAAAGCAGAATGGTACATTCCATTTTGCTTGTGCGTGATACCTTAGCTGTAGTGTAAAACATTATCAGGCCATGACCAAATATAGAAGCACAAAAGGTGAAAGCAGCAGCCACCTGAAACCAGCTCATAGTTTCTTTACTTGTCTCATTTCAGGGTTTACGACGATGTCGTTCCCGCCTTGAAACGTTTAATAGCAGACGACAGGAAGATCTATATCTACTCATCAGGAAGTGTCGAGGCACAGAAACTACTTTACGGGTACTCGAATCAGGGAGACTTACTCGAGGTGGGTACATCAAGATAACAACAAACTAATGCTTTAAAAGTGATAAGGAAAAGTTTCGGGAACATGTCAGATTAATCCTCCTCTTTTGTATTCCATGTAATCAGGAGCTTTTTTGCAATGTGACACTTGGCATGGTAATCTGGATCTGGTAGGCTCCGTGACCTACGACAGAAAATGAACTGTGTAATCAGCTGTGTGTGTAAAGCTTCTAAAATGCAAGTCCCAAGTCTTCTCCAATGGATGAAAGAAGACATAATGTCTTGGATCTCTCTTTCTAAAGGATTGAAAGTGCACCTGGCCAATGTGAATCAGAAAGATTGCGAGATCTCAGCTTACTCTCCATTGCCTACTTGCTGACGGCAGGTGTTCCTTGTAGTATTTTTCAGGGTATTTTGACACAAAAGTCGGGGCAAAGGTGGAACAAGAAAGCTACAAAAAGATTGCTGATGAGAGCGACCAGAAGCCAGAAGAAATGCTCTTCCTGACGGATGTTCCTAAAGGTATGAACCAAAAGCGAGTACTCTGAACAGGATGCCTCATTCAGTTGGCCCCTCCCATACCATTCAGTGGCACTTATGCCAAGTTGGGGACTGACAATATTTTGTACAGACTGCACAAAAACTGAAATGTCTTTCATTTGATTTCAGAGGCTAAAGCAGCATCAGAAGCAGGAATGAAGACGTGCATCGTGGTGAGACCCGGCAACGCGGTCCTCTCAGACGAGGACAAGAAGACATACAATACAATTTCATCATTCTCAGAGCTGTTTGTTGAGAACTAGACAATATTGTTTTCAATCCGCATTTACTTTTAAGTATTTGTAGTAAACAGTTGAGGTTGTCACTTATTGCTCACTTATGGTCTACAGTCGTGGCGGTAGGACTCTAGGTGTACTTGAACTGGACGTGCGTTCAGTTCTAGTGTCTCCATCATGCTGGGTATTACATCCGTATTCAAGAGTCCCAATGGGATTATAAAGAAGTGACAAGATTTCTAATACAGCACATGTATTCCATTGAGGATTAGAATTAGGTGCACCTAGAACAGAGAGGATAATCAGGTTCTGAATTTATGTGTTGATCTCGACGTATGAATCATTGAATGTGTCGTGTACCCCAACATCAGTCCATTACTAATATACATTGACCAAAAATAGCTGACGCTGGCATCTTAAACCACCAACCAGTGAAGTTGGATGACTGGAGTTACTCCCCTTAGTGTTACAATGTTGTAGTGCCAAACAAAAGTCTGTTGTGAGACGATGGCTTGACAGATATTCTAAATCATCTGGGGTAGCGAGCTTAAAGGGGTTGTAACCCTACGTCAGGCCTAAGCCAAGCGTAGTGCTGGTTGATGCCCTATCCTCGACCAGCACTACGCCTGGCTTAGGCCTGACGTAGGGTTACGACCCCTTTATGCTCGCTACCCCTGGTATCTCGGCATTATCATGGACTGGAAAATGAAAATTTTGTGCAAACATGCCAAGTTGTGTTCATCATTCCATTTGTATATTCTTGCTTGTCATTTCATTCCATTGTACCATAAACTATATTTATAATTATAGCTAATGAGGACAGTCATTGCTGAAGCCTTCCTGTGTTCAACACAATATAAGGAAACTCCATTTTGAGACCAAGGAATGTAAGAGAACTGTCATTCAACAGGGTAAAAATTTAAAGGGCAAGTCCCTTCACACCTTTACAGTACTGGTACTAGTCTCATCTCAGTTCTTGTTTGATGCACTCTTTAAACATGGCATTCATGACCAGAATCTGTGAATTGACATGAATGATTATGAATTGAATCAAATTTAGTGCAATTAACAATCCAATACAATTCAGACAGCAACTAGTCGGATGAGTTTTGTTGTTAGATATGAGGTTAATTCTGGTGTTGTGTTCACTTTGTTGTGTGTGTGATCTGACCAGTTCAGTATAACGATTGTGTTAGGCTGATTAAGTATACCAGTACATGTATTTATCAAATACTTTTCTTCCTGTTACTGTTGTTTGTTTCAGTGTGGGTGTCATATGCAATTTGTATTTATTTTATTGTATTTACTTCGAACAAAGGCGATCATTGTGTGTTTTGTTGTGTGGATATTTCACGAGGACAGCAGGAATTGATCAAGCATCATCTCATCTGTTTTCTCACCATAGGAAATCAAGATCCTAATAGACTCTTCTAAAATCAGAACGGAAGTCTGAAGCACCACACCCTGATATTGACCTAAAAGCTTCTCGGGTCCACCTAAGTTGGATGGCATCTGGGACCTTGTCTTTCTCACACCATAACGTTCTGGTGTAACCATTTCAGTATGGGCCATATTTGATGTTTTGACATAGCGTGCCAAGTCCTGGTAAACCAAGATGATGACATTGCCGTGATGCCATGTTTATGGCATCATATCACGCTTAACGTAAATGTTCGTCATTCTGCGTCATGACACACTCTGTCGTGCTACACCAGGAATCAGCACTGAAGTGGTCAAACACAACAGTAGTGATGTGTTGGGAAGTCTGCTCCCACTCCACTCAGATTAAAATACTAGTATGATCAATGATCTAAATGGTTCATCGAAGCAGCCAATTATCACATGACTGCAGTAAGTGTCTGAATTTTCAGCCCACCGATTTCAAGAACAGTGATTTGATTTATGTTGTTGTTGTGGTAACCGTGGTTACATGTGTGTTGATGAGACAGTGGTAGGATTCAATGGCAGCAGTATGATTGAATAAAATATTTTCATCAAATGCGATTTCGTGTCTTTTGTTTCAAATGTTGGGAAGGGGGACTCCAGGTTAGAGAAGAGAAGCAAACTCTCCTGACGACCAAGTATTACTAGGTTAGCCAAATCCCTGATCATGTCAAATAAAAGAATGAAGAAATATATAATTTATACTAATGTGAAGTTCAGCATATCTTCCAAAATTTTCTTTCATACATTAATGCATGTACAAAAACAATCAAAACGCATACAACTATATGAAATGATCAGTGAACGTTTTTAAACTGAAATGTACAGCTGGGCCTTATTTACAGTTGTTTACGGCGACCTAAAATGGGCCAGTAGCCAAATACAGTACTGGTAGGAACACCAATACCAGGGTTGCCACCGAGTTGTGATCCGCCTTTCCTGTTACTGCCCTATACCAGTAAAATGTGTGTATCAAATACAGTTAGCAAGTGGTGAAGGCTTTAAATTACAATTTGACCCTGGCTGATGCAATAAATGTACAGAGCATGTAGAAAAATATCCCTGGACAGGCTCCCGAGTTAAATGTTTTGAACATGAAATCCTGTCTTTGAAATGAACATGAAAGCTGCCTTTTATCTTTTGCACAGAACGACTTGTTTGTGAAAATCACATATCACAGATGTTGGTTGCTGTCACGATGTGTCCACAGTTTCCATCCTCGTCTCGCAGGAATCATCGTCCATGATCTTCCTCTTCAGATGACCTGTCTGCATGGAAGGTTCGCCATTCTCTAACGTCAGCTTTGCCCGGTATATTGGTTCATACTCCTGCAATATCAATTGTGTTACTGTAGAGTATAGAACTTGGAACTTGAGTATAGAACTGTTGACTCACTTCTGTTTTGGAATCAACCACTTTGGTCCAACTAATTTGGTCTGGTCTTATCACAGCCTATGACGAATACAACTAATACTGGTAAATATAAGTTGCTGGGTCATCAACTCAAAACTTGATTCTCCTGACTCCAGACATGTGAACATAGTATGTATGATACAGCTGACAGACTCACTTGTTGAAGAATTCAGTCAGAACTGATGTTATATTTGACAAAGAACAAACTCACCTTTAGCTGCTGTGCGAAGCCTTCATTGAGATTGACACAGAAACGTTTCTGCTGGACATAGAGAAAAGCCTCCCTGAAATGAACAAGGGTACTCACATTGCTGGATTCAGCAGGCAGAGACTGAATTCCGGATGTTTAATCAGCAACATATGCCTGACATGCCTGAACTCAGTCATGACAAGCAAGTGTTTGAAGTTTGATCTTGGAAAGGTAATTTCTATTTAATACATGGCAACTGACAGCGAAACAAGGCCTTTAAATCAACATCACTCACCTGTAGGAGAGGCCAAATCGCTCCATAATGTAAGCTATCACAAGGGCAGCACTGTAAATAAAACAATAGGAAGCTCACAGATCAAACTGATACAAAAATTTCATTGCGCATTACTGGTGCCCACCAAAACTCCCCAAATGAAGAATGACATCAAATATGACTAAAAGGATAATGCCCTCACCTGCGAGATATACCAGCATTGCCGTGAACAAGAACTCTACCACCGTGGCGCAAACTGTCATCAATGAAATCACGAACCTGAAATGATGAGGCAGTGCTTTATAGTCTGAAGAAATACAAATTTATTGAACTTTTTGTCTTACTTGTTAGCCTGTCATGGGTCAACATCACCATGTCATATTTACCTGTACTCCTGAGGACCACAATGTCAGAGGACAGAGACTAAAACATATGTGGTGGTTCATAATGAAGAATCTTTTGAGGTGTGTAAATAACTGCAAAGTCAATAAGGTTCACAAATCTTGCAATGCTCACCTTTGGAAAATGTTGTATGATATTCTCTGTTACATTATCAGCGATATCTAGCACCAGGTATCTGAAGAATTCTGGGAAGTTTGGCTTCACAAAAGAAGCCTCTATTGCTTGTCGTATGCACACCACATGCGTGATGCCATGCCGTCGAAGATTTTCCAACTGAAAGAAGTAACGTGTGATTTTGATGACTTGATGGGGACACGAGAACGTGAGCTTCAAATAATTAGCCAGCAAGGTCTCACAAATACATCAGATTCAGACGACTGGCTCCTCCTAGGACGTGACAGTGGCTTGAGACAAAAGGGTATAGTTTACCTTTGAGCGCATGGCAGCACCATACGGACCAAGAAAGAGGTTAGGTATAATCTCCTGAAACAAGAATTGACCAGTAATCAGATTCTTGGATAATATGAATGAAGGATACACTAAATATAGATAACAAAACAATGGTTCTGTACATCACCACCAACACGAGAGCTGGAGTGCAACTTAAGAGGGTCAAAGGTGGCACAAGGAAGGCTGCCAAAAACCACTTCACTCAGAGAACAACTGGCCCCACACACATGCGCGTACATGTACTTTGGGCCAAAACAATTTCATGAACCGTTCATCTCCCCTTTCAGATGAACTCACTGAAGTTGAAGAAACCTCAGAATGATAACCTAACAGATGAATGAAATGAAAAACAATAGCACATCAAACCAAATCTACCTGCATATCGCGCCTCATGGTATAGGTCCACACCTGAAATGGATATTTAAATACATGTTATTTTACCAGTTCCATCATGATGGACCAAAGTCATCATCATGCAGTATAAATCTCATGTTAGTGCATTCGGCCTACAGTCATGACAGTATGGCAATCTCCCCCTCCCCATGCCCGTAGTCAGGAGGAGACCCACTGCGCCACTGAATGGCTGAGCACGGACGTGGAACTGGCATTGGGGCTGCTGACGTAGGCCTACCGTGCATACCGGCGCCAGAGGCAGAGAGGAGTACCGCAGTTGTCATGTCATGATTATTCGACACATCTCATGATCTGTATTGTTAGACTTTTCTGCATGTTACAAAAGGGGGCGGTCCGGACTGACCAACATAGCCTGTCATCAGACAGGCTAGCCCAAGCCTCATGTCATGGGGGGGGGGGGGGGGNTGGGGGGGGGGGGGGGAGGTATGCATTCATGATGTGCTCCTGCACATACTGTCTGACATTGTCTGATGCACATGCATATGCACGCCACAAATGCACACAGTGACAGAGCACCACAACAGAGAGAGACGAGCCGCCGACTCAACAGAAGAAGTACCGTGTCTGCCTCGTTTATGGGAGGGATTGTAGGAAAACGATAGTGTTCCATTCTGCATAGTCGAATCAAGGTAATTCTATAAAATTCTATTCACTGATTGGCGAATGAATAAAAGAATTTTGTTATTTCATGTCAGAAATCAACGCGATTTTGTTCCATGCGATTTTGTTTACATCGGGCTGAGAGTGGAGGAGAGTTTCAATTGGTAGAAAACAAGTAAATGTTATTGATGATATGAGATATAAATTATTTAAGATATATCTTTTATATATTCCATTGAGTTACTAATTTTAACAGTTTTTGGTAGGATTTAATTCTATTTTTTGAAAGTATTTACAGGGATTCTAAAAATTGTCCTCCAGTGCAGGACTTCCCTTGACCTACTTGTTCAGTGGAATGATGACTTTTTTCCGGGTTGTCCAAAGTTTCCCCCAAATCTATGATATACAGGATTCACCTGCCTCAAGAACAACATTCTCCCTCAATATTTGATTAATTTAATAAAAACTGAGTAAGATACCTGCCCTCGGGTCTGATACTTGGAAATTACTCCCGTCCAACCACTGTCAAAATCCAACTTCTGCACTGCATGCACTGGCCACTGCGTGGCATGCACACGCACTGTCTTCAGGCCTATGTTGTCTTCTTCTTGTACAGTTGTGTCCCTTTGGAGTGACCTTGTTGTATGTCTTGTGGATCATGGAGCCCACACCACCCAATTGTGTAATGGTGCATGCTGGGTGGGATGGGCATACCTGCCTGGGTGTGGGCCAAAAAAACTTTGATGATGGTGATAAATGAAATCTTTCGTTTAATAAAAGTGAAAATGATTTTTCAATTTTTATTTCAGGTGCACCTTGAGATGTTCTGATATCAAAACAGTAATCATATTTGTTGACGCTGAGCAGAATGGATCATGTGACACAGATTGCATCTTTTTTCCTTGTCTTCCAATTCATCTCTCTTGTGTTTGCTGATTACGTCCTTCACACATTCACCGGAGAAGTTGGAGCTGGAAATTATACATATTATAAATTGACACGTGATGGGGACCTACGGCTCATCCTGAGCACAGAAAAAGGGGACTCGGACCTGTATATATCTGATAGAATTTTACATCCAGATTTTGAAAATTATGAACTTCAATCAGTGACTTGTGGGGAAGATGAAATTGCAATACCTGCCACAATGAAACGACCAATAGGTATTGGTGTCTACGGGCACCCAAGACATGAACTTAGCAGCTATGTGATGAGTTTAGTGTCAGGGAGTGGAACTGATGATGAAGCTGCCCCCTTCGTGTCAGATACAGGGACTCAGGGAGAACAGGAGGAGCAGTCCGTTTTATATACCATCCTTGTTGGAATTCTAAAAATAGCATTTGATATATTGTTATGAGAGGAGGACGATATGGTCACCGTTCATATGCTCAACTGGGTGTCTTTCATCATCATCATCAGGCTTCTGTTATATTCATCAACAGGTTACCCCATCTATCAAACTGAGATTGGTTGCTAGAAATATCATGTCATAGGAATGGGATACTTTCCTAATATTGTATGGAATGCCTGATTACTTGTTAACTGTGCAATTTTCTCCACAAATATCACATCACTTCAACTGATGAGTGGGAATAACCTTTTGGATTCAACTGTAAGGTTCACAGGTTCTGCTACATAACGCTTAGACATGCTTATTGGTGGCCTGATTGAATTATCATTACTTTGTGTTGACTCAATGACTGATTGGTGATGAGGTTGGTCCTGGGCTTTTAATTTCCTGATTTTGATTTTGCTCAGGTGCATGGGCAGCTTTATGTAACACACATCATCATCAGCATCAGCATCAGTCATTTCATGGTCCAGGTTGACCATTGCAAGCTCCATACATTGCCACGGACAGAATATTTTTGGCATCTAAAAGATTATTGATTATTGTCAAATTGACTCAGCACTGGTTTATGCACTGAACTCACTTCTTGATACAAACATCATGTATCAACTGGATCATCATTTTTTGTGTTTGCGCGTTCATTTTATCGCAACATGAATAGATCAGAATAATTTTGATCTATTTATGGTGGCGTCCTCTATTAGTTGTTTTGCTATGATCATAAATGAGGAGACCTCCTATGTAATCATGTTCTGAGAATGCATCAAATGTGTTTCAATTCACCAGTGTTTTGAGAAATCTGTCCCATGCAATCATCAATGATATATTTTGTACAAATGGAACAAAATAAACCGTTTTCACATGTTAGTAAGTCTCCTGTCACATTAAATGAGGTCAACATGAATGTGAGTGGACACTTTACCTAGGGACATTTTCTCCTTCAACACTGATGTGTGATTTAGGGTGTTTACACATTGTTGATTGTATGAATAAAGTTTGATCTGTTGGCAATAAGTAAATTATGGAAGTCCCCTCTCCCCCCTCTGGTCCCTGGCCTTGATTTTTCAAGATGAGAAGGTAGGAGAATGAGGCGCTGACCTCCGACCATCAATGTAGGCCCCCTAAATGTAGCTGTGCCGAGTCCGTCATGGCCGAGTTCGGTTGTCCCTGGAGGAATCAGTTTCGCTTTTTAGGGGCGCAGTCTGTCGTAGTTGACAGACGTCTGGTGTGGCCGCATCGAAAGTCCCGACAGGCGGAGCCTTGCCGGAGATTCTGTGCGGCCTGCCGCCAATAGTGAGCGCATCCAAAATTGCGACAGATCTCGGCGGCCCGATAGCAGTCCCGATAACAGGACGCACACAAACTATGTCATGCACCATAATACCAAAAATAGATGGTCTTTATCTATTTTTGATAATACATATACAAAAGACGGCGTTAGATTGGTCGCTTTGAGGACACGAGGTTCATCGTACCCGTCAAAACAAGAGACATGATTGGATCCTTCAAGCCATCTGATTAGTTCCCGTGTCTTGAGTCTCCTAGTTCCTAGTTCCTGAGTCTTTTCTAGAGTTTCAGATTGTAAAGTTCCACTTGAAAAAGACCCCGGTTGGGGTCGAAAATTCGTGAATTCTGGAGATTGACTTCTTGTTTATTATCATTTTGTGTGTCAATTTTGTGCTTTTTGTACCTTTGATTAGTTCCCGTGCGTAGCGAAGCCGGCCAATCGGCTTGCCCTTCTCGTCTGACCACCGCGACGTCATCCGAGGGGTGTGAAGGACAGATTTCACCAACCAAGACTCGGGAGATAATCCCATACGTCCTGTATTATTCAAAACACGGGGTCCTGAGACTGAAGAAAAAAACATAGGTTGTCTATACAGAATACAGCGAAAAAGCTATTACAGCGATTATTCTTTTAACAATTTTAGGCCCACTCTCCAACCGTCACACCACCAGTCAGTTCTCGATCTAATGGTCTTACTCTGAAGGGAAGTGAAAAGTACGGAAGCGTATTAGTGCCAAGTAATTTTATTTTTTATCACGTTCGAACGCAATAACAGTCATAGTCATCTCGTTCGAACGTGATACTAACACGTTCGAACGTGATACCCGCCATTATCACGTCCGAACGAGATAACTATATATTACGTTCAAACGTGATATTATCACGTTCAAACGAGATNGCTTCCGTAATCCCACCTCCATTTGTCCACAAACAAAAGTTCTATTTTCAACAACAAGGACAATCATTGCTATTTTTACAATCATGCCGCGTATTTTTGGAACAGTCATGAAGATTTTACGAATATAGTTCTGATCAAGTGATTTGAGTTCAGTCCACATGAGGAAGAACGTGTAGTAGAGACGCAAATGAACAGAGTAATTCCCACGTGTCTCTCATCACACGCGTGTCTTCGTTGGTGCGGCGAGGACAAGTTTCTGGAATCTAAACTGAAAACCAACTTCTTTAACGACTGAGTATGCGAACTTCAACAGAACTGATCAGAGCTACGATTACAGTGGGCAATTCACAGTTCGCCGAATTCGCGACATTCATTGAGTTTGTCGAAAGTTATGTCATGATTGTCATGTTTACCACCGGGGCTGCCGGGAATATCGTATCGTTGGTGATTTTTCACCGCGTGCGGAGGAAGAATGACGCCACAGTCACCTACCTGACCTGCCTGGCCGTCTCTGATCTCTGTTGTATCTTATTCGTCGGCTTTCCTGTCTGGCTTTTTCTTGGTCTTCGTAACATAACCGTCGACTTATACATCAACGTCTACCAAATATCAGGCCTGACGTGCAAGGTTGGTATGTATTTTTACGTACTCTTGCAGACTACCTCTGCATGGCTTATCGCTATTTTCTCAATCGAGAAAGCCATCATGGTCTGGTTCCCTCTTAAACGCCTGTCCTTCACGACAAGAAGACGAAAAATCGCCATCACTATGGCCATGCTGGGCTGCGCTGTGGCGGCGCTCCATAGTGGTATCATGAGCGGCCTATTGAAAGTTGGCCATGGCCAGTTATCTATTTGTTACTACCCACAAACAGGGTTAGAAACAACCTTGTTGCTGGCCTATGATAATTTCCTTTACTACTTTCTTCCTTGCTTTTCTATTATCACCGCAAACGCAGCCATCTTAATAGGAATCATAAAATCGAACCAACTTCGGCGTGACAAATCGTCGAAATCATCTAAAGACGTGAATGAGAAGAAGACTTTAAATAATTTATTCATTGTCTCAGCCATGTATGTTGTTTTTATGACACCGAATTCTGTTCTTTTGGTGACGATTTTCAACCAGCCAACAGACGCTGACAAAACTTACTCCAATTTTCTTGAACTTGTGTTCAGACTTTTCACCCAGATCAGTTATTTCAACTACTGTCTCAACTACATCGTATACGGATTTTCGTTGCCGTTTTACCAGCGAGAACTCAGGAAAGGACTACGGAATTTATTGTGTTTTCACAGGTTTGTACATTGATTACCGGAGTTGCCATGACTGTGATGATACGTCGTTGTGGAATCTCTTTTGCTGTTCTATCGTAGTCTCGGCCACCAGCCGCTGGTTCGATTCTGGGGATCTGCAACGTTTGTGTGTAGCAGTTCTGCGGAACAAAACGGCCGGCTGTGCGGCTGTGCGGCCTGCCGCCAAGAGCGCATCAAACCCCGACAGGTCTCGGCCCGATACCAGTCCGATACGAGAGGACGCACACAAATGGTCATTATGAAGACGGCGTTAGATTGGCCCATTTGAGCACACGAGGTTCATCGTACCCGACCTGATTGAATCCTTCAAAAGTAGAAACACCACAAGCCATCTGTTCGCATGCGTAGCGAAGCCGACCAATCCGCTTGCCCTTCAGCTTCTGGTCTGACCACGACGTCATCCCAGGGGTGTGAAGGACAGATTTCACCACCTCTGGAGAGAATCCCATACGTCCTGTATCCAGAACACGGGTCCTGAGACTGAAGTAAAAAACAAGGGTTGTCTGCAAACATTTCAGGGCTTATCCTCCCTCCATTTGTCCACAAACATAACTTTTATTTTCAACAACAAAGGACAATCATTGCTATTTTTACAATCCGATGCGTATTTTTGGAACATGCAGTCACGAATATCATTGTTCTACGAATAAAGTTCTGATCAAGTGATTTCGGTTCAGTCCACATGAGGAAGAACGTGTAGGAGAGACGCAAATGAACAGAGTCATCCCTTGTGCGTCTCATCCGTGTCTTCGTTGGTGCGGCGATCGGACACGTTTCTGGAATGGAAACTGAGCTATAAAACCCCGGGATCGCCAGATGGCTTCAACAATCGTGACACTTCGGGTCTTTCCGTCAAGGGCAAGGCGCTCTTTTATGTCCGAAGCAATACGTCTTGATTCAGGTTATTTGTTGTCTTATCTGCCACTGGAGGCGCATTCGCCGCGTAATCTCAACCAGAGGTTAGGACTAACTAGAGGTTAGGATGCGGTGACAGGCGCGGGCGCGGGTGCGGGCGTTGTGTTTCCACGAAACGGGCACAGACGCGGGAGTTGGTCTTCGGTCGGAGGGAATTCCCAGAAATTCAGGAGAATTCCAAGGAAATGATGACACAATACCCCGCGGGAAGCAAGCGGGCGCAGAAGAGGAGGCGGGCGCGGGTGGAAAAAATCCATCCAACGTATTTCCCTTTAGCTGTTTCACTCTCACCCGCTCCTGCCACTGACTGCTTTTCCACGAGGCGGGGAGCGGGTGCGAGTGAAACAGCTAAAGGGAAATACGTTGGAGATTTTTTCCACCCGCGCCCGCCTCCTCTTCTGCGCCCGCAAACGCCTCGTGGAAAAGCAGCTTAGACCGATTCGAAAAAACGCGTCCGCGCCCGTCCACCTGCTCCGCAACCGCACCCGCGTCGTGGAAACAGCTAAAGGTAGGCCTAAATACGTTGGATCGATTTTTTCCGCCCGCGCCCGCACACGTCTCGTGGAAAAGCAGCTTCATGGTGATGAATTGTTAAGTTCGCTGGTCACCTTCAGATGGAATGGCGTGAATGACGAGCGACGACGGAGATGAACATCAGTCGAGACAAGAGAATGGAGAATTCTACTCTGTTGGTTTGGGCCGTTATAACAGAGTTGGGTGTGGGCACCTCTCTCCTGATGGAGAAACTGGCAATGGTCACATTGTTTGTAGAGAGTTATGTCATGATTGTCATGTTTACCACCGGGGCTGCCGGGAATATCGTATCGTTGGCGATTTTTCACCGCGTGCGGAGGAAGAATGACGCCACAGTCACCTATCTGACCTGCCTGGCCGTCTCTGATCTCTGTTGTATCTTATTCGTCGGCTTTCCTGTCTGGCTTAGGCCCGGTCTTCGTCACATAACTGGCGTGGCTTTCAAAATTTTCCATATATCAGTTGCGAGCTGTAAAATCGGGAATTATGTTTATGTGCTATTCCAAACAACATCTGCCTGCCTTATCGCTATTTTCACAATCGAGAAAGCCATCATGGTCTGGTTCCCTCTTAAACGCCTGTCCTTCACGACAAGAAGACGAAAAATCGCCATTGCCATGGCCATGCTGGGCTGCGCTGTGGCGGCGCTCCATAGTGGTATCATGAGCGGCCTAGCTAACGTTGGACAGCTTAAGATCTGTTACTACCCACAGACAGGCACCCAAAGAACTCTACTCTTGGTCTACGACAATTTCCTTTATTATCTTCTCCCTTGTTTTACTATTATTACGGCAAATGCGATGATATTGATTGGAATTTTAAAGGCAAAACAACTCGAGACGAGATCGTCTGCTAAAGACGTGAATGAGAAGAAGACTTTAAATAACTTATTCATTGTCTCAGCCATGTATGTTGTTTTTATGACACCGAATTCTGTTCTTTTGGTGACGATTTTCAACCAGCCAACAGACGCTGACAAATCCTACCATGATTTTCTTAAATCTCTGTTCAGACTTTTCACCCAGATCAGTTATTTCAATTACTGTCTCAACTACATCGTATACGGATTTTCGTTGCCGTTTTACCAGCGAGAACTTAGGAAAGGACTACGGAATTTATTGTGCTTTCACAGGTCTGTACATTGATTAACGGAGTTGCCATGACTGTGATGATACGTCGTTGTGGAATCTCTTTTGCTGTAGTCTCGGTCACCAGCCGCTGGTTCGATTCTGGGGATCCGCAACGTTTGTGTGTAGCAGTTCTGCGGAACAAAACGGCCGGCTGCGCGAGACTAGTGCTGTCGGCGACAACTGAGGAAATGGGTTTTACCATGTTTACCTTTGATGTTTTTCGATGTGATGGAGTAAATACGAACTGACAGTCAGCGGTTCATTCATTGCCGTACAGAGGACCGATGACAGAGAGTTTTCGCAATCGCCCGGATAGACCTGACTACATTTTAGGTTACTATTTTTTCTATTGTCTGAGTAGACCCGAGCAGTCGATGAGCCTAGTCGTAGCCTAAACTGGCGGTTACGAAAACTCACTAGTACGGAAACTCACACGATTTTAACCGAAGGAATTAAAGTGTGATGAGATACGTCCATCTCACCAAAAATAGATAGCTTATCTATTTTGAGGCTGATGTTGTCCATGCGACGGTTACTTCCCTCCACCTCGCTCATTTCCAGAGAGTGGAAATAGCCGTCGACTCGTCAATAGAACTATACGGTATACGAAAACACCGGTTAACAAAGGCTTAAAATGGATTCATGACCGTGAAGCCATTGTACAATCATCACGTAACCTCCTGCATTTGCTCTTGCACCTCGTGACCTGTTCTATTCCACAAATGTAGGGTTATGTTTTAAAGGCTTGGTCGGCCACGCCCTGGCGTGGTATTGTTAAACTGCGGCATTCAGGCCTTCCTGGAATGCCAGTTTATGATTTGAGTCCCATTTCATGTCAGTCTTTACCTCTTCCAATGAAATTCGTGTTTTTGAACGCTGGACAGAACGCACCTCGCCCTCAGCAGACGACATTTCATTGATCTCCTCGGGGATTGCCAACACACATGCAGACATTGCTGGATCGTGGCGGGTACACCATCTCAGCACCATGGCCAAGAAAATAGCCGTGTTTCTCCAAATTTCCGTTCTCTGTGGTCTTCTGGCTCTGTCCAACACAACAAGTATGTATTCCTTTAGGCCCTATATGCTGTACAGGTACCATATTTTGAAGACAATCACAACACGGGCCTGGTTATCATAAAGGCCTTTCTGTTTTCACAGAGTTTTGGATAGTCAAGGCCCTGTATTGTAAATCCATCGAAAGATTATCCACAACCCTATGAAAACCGCACCGCTCGCCGCAACCACGGCGGAATCCGGGGCCTACCAGTAGTAATTCATGTACTTTCCCCTTCAGCCACTCAAGCACCGGCGGTCTGTCCCACCCAAACCTACGCGGATATCGTGTTCGTTCTGGACTCCTCCGGCAGTATAGGGCCCCCAAGATTTGAATTGGTCAAGGAATTCGTCGTAGGCATCGTCAGTGCTTTCGACATCGGAATGACTGAGACCAGAGTTGGAGTCGTCAGTTTTGATTATAGGATCTACCTAGAGTTTCATTTGAATCGTTACGGGACGCTGGCCCACCTTACCAGCGCGATCCGTGCGATCGTCTACCGAGCTGGTAATACAGCAACCCAAGTTGCTCTGTCTTACATGAGACAGCAGATGTTTACGGAAGCCAGGGGCGATCGCGCGGACGCACCAAACATCGCCATTGTCATGACGGATGGACTCTCGACAAACCCATCCCACACTGCTAGTGAGGCAGCCCTTGCCCATTCCGCGGGTATCATCATCTTCTGTTTGGGAATCGCTGGGGCCGACCCGTCTGAAATAAACGCCATCGCATCGGATCCGGATAGTACCTACGCATTATTTATCTCAACGTTCGAAGAGCTGACAAACATCCAAGGCACGATCGCCCAGCGGGCGTGTAGTGAAGCAAGACCAGCAGGTTAGTAATGTTAATCTCTCATTGAACATTAAAACAGGACATAGATTCCAGGGGACTTTGGTTCCTGTCACACCTGTTATTCATTCGATTCAGCTGAATTCCGTTAATAGCGAGTTTTCGCCAACGCCAACGCCAAACCGATTGTACGATGCCACGAAGAGAGCACCGAACAAAAGGATAGACGTGCGCATTGGCGTTTCGGGGGCTTTGCGAAAACTCCCTATTGCAAAGCCCCCGAAACGCCAACGCGAACGTTTATCCTTTTATTTTGTTCGGTGCTGTCTTCTTGGCGTCGAACAATCGGTTTGGCGTTCGCGTTGGCGTTTCGGGAGTTCACGCAAGGGCAGAATCGGATGAAGTTTAAAGCAGGCCCGAGTCACATGACGGTCAAATTGTAGCTCAATAGAGGGCGTCATTCCTGTGAAGTAAACAAAATCACAGGTTTGTCAAGATCTCCGTTAAATGCAGATGAAACCCGACACTCGTCCCCAGTGGCCTACGCTCTCAACCACTGGCACAAATGGGGCCTAATTATGTTTCGGAACACTAGATGGCGCAAACTGTCATTAACCAATCAGCGACCAGTATTTCACGCAACTAGGGGAAAACCTGAAACATTTTATTATTGGCTGATCGCTGATTGGCTGGTTGATCGAGCGCGTTCGTCAACAACCGGTAGAGACATCTAGTAATCAGAAACGGACTTTGGCACCAAGTGTTTCAGTGGTTGAGGGTGACAGCTTCGAGCGGAGGCCGATACCACTGAATTGTTGAGTGTAATGAAACCCATGCCCAAGGCCTATTTGTCAATGATCGAGTGTTGCAGCTATTTTTTTACATTACGTAACCGATATATCTTTGTAGCAACTTCAAAGTCGTGTAGTGGGCGACATCTGGATTGCAACAATGCAACAGACCCTGAGTCTATTGCCTACAGCAAGTGCGTGGACGAAACGTGTGTATGTGTCGATGGCTACTACCATAGCAATGCTTTGGAACCGTGCATTCCAAGTAAGAATTCAGTTTTTCATTTGCTGCAGTCATTCCTTATCTGGTCCTCTGGGCGTCCGACGGTGGTACTGACTGACGATTCGCGTCGGGAAATGAATCGTCAGTCTGCGCCACCGTCGGACGCCAGGGAACTACGCCGTTAGTCATTCATTAGATGCCGCAATCTTCCTCTTTACGTCACCATCGGCTCCACGACTCGTTAGTGAATCCTTCGAACCCAATATGGCCGCCAGATCCGCCATGTTGTTATTTGGCGTCGAAATTCAATGACCATTGCTGTTCCATAGTTTGCCTTTTGTCCAACTGTCCCTCGAAAAAGTTGATTTGTATTGTATAGATGACAATTTTCAAAAGGCTAATATTTCTGAAAGTTCCTCATCAAAACAAAATGCTGGCTTGTTATGGTATTTTACAAACTTCCAGTTGTTCTTGATGTCGAATGTGACGGCGAAGATTCCCCAGATGATTTCTGTGAGTCAGGCATCCCCCATTCCCAGTGTGGCGACGGTGGAACCTGCGAATGTGACCCTGGATATTACCCCGAGATCAACAACTGGCAGCAACGATTTTGCAAACATTGTAAGTTGAAGGGAAGGTTCTTTGGGAAATAATCTCGCATAACATATATTACGTTTTCGAAGACACTTCAGCACAGGCTATGACCCACGACATGGTCACAGGAAGTCGACATTTCCTGAGACAACCTGTAGCTCAACCGACTCTTGGCCATGGAGGAATCGGACACTGTCAACTGTTGTCGTTTTCAGGGGACCTTATTCACACTAAAAGCCCCGTAACTTTAAGGATATACACAATCCTTAAAGGGGCTGGGCAGAAATGAAGGGTTGTTACAAGTTCGGCATAACTCTGAAACTACTGTTTCGATTTACTTGAAACTTGCACAGATGATGCTTTGTAGTGAATGATTAACAATTATGATGACATAAAAACAATTGCATTGCTGTTTGCTAATTAAATTGGGGAGACAATGCCAGATTTCGTAGGCCAAAAAAGATGAGGAATAGTCATTCTTTCACCACAGAATTTCACATGGGCCTGTGTCACATAAAATGCTAACAAGTAGGTGTGATATCTGTTAATTATTTTAATTATTTTCAACAAAAAATG
>NMRB01001161.1:42249-128069 GCA_002633025.1 Notospermus geniculatus | reverse complement strand
TTCAGTTCGGCAAAACCAGCAAATTCGGCAACGTTGCTATATATGGCAACCTTGCGTTGCCATAATCGGCAACGTTGCTGATTTTGGCAGCGGTAAAGTTGCCAAAATCGGCAACCTTCAAATTCAATTTCGCATCGGATTGAGCGCAAGTCTATCGGAAGTTAAGTTTCCAGTTCATAGGTGGCAGCACCAGTCGGCGCTAAAAATCAACCACGGAAATGCGAGTCTCAGCCACGGATTTTCGAAAAATTTTCGATTTTTGGGTTGATTTGTCCAGGGTCATGCAGCATACTTCACCCATCCCTTCCAATTCCATAAAAGAGCAATAAATGAATAATTCCCATTTCCAACACATTTCAATGCTGTTAATAATGCCTACAGAGCACCGAATGCGACTTGTGAGCTACTTACCAGTTCGGGGCTGGCTCACAGAAAGTTGCCGAACTGATCTAGGCCTAGGCCTATACAAAAACTTGGGCAATGTCAAATAGGGGGCCTAGCCTTGGCCTAAACTGTGAGCATCCATGAGGTAGGCTAATCAGAGGTTTATTTTGTGCTCACCCTCCCCGCACCACATTATTGACGGACACACAACGAACACCCATGAAGAGGAAACGAGAACCATGGTAATTGGTATGTGATGTCAAGGGTTTAGCGCTGAGTAGGCCATGGCACCTCTGTCTCATTCATGATTCTAATACCCTAAGGCCGGTGACAGACTGGCGCGTACACGGTGTGTCTGCAGGCGTTCCGCCAATCAGATTCTTTGGTAGGTGTTTCGGTCTGTATTACCGCCGCCCTGATTGGTTGAATGCTTTCCTGACATGTTGCTTAGGTGCCAGTCTGTCACCGCCTTCAGTTCAGTGTTTCCAATTTAAAAAGCTTGGCATGTGAATGTATGTGATGTAATAATGATTTAGTGCTCAGTAAACCGTGGCACCAGTCTAGGGCATATGTGGGTGTCAACTGTCATATCATTCTGCCACAGCATCCCAGTCTAGTCTACTGTCTGGAACTCTTGAACTAACCCTAACCTAGATTAGGAAATAATGGGGTTGATCAGTTCAAATTACACGCAAATTGTCCCAACACCATAGGTGTAAATCAAATCAGTTGTAGTGCTGCATTTCCTATGAGTATGAGATGCTGATTCAGTTACAGTTTTCTAGTATTAGATTTTTCCCTTAGGGCTAAGCCATGGCATTATTGGCCCTGGTAAACACAGAAGAGGCCATCTCAAATTACTCATGTTCCTCCCTTGGATGGGGTGTTTCCTTGACCATGCAATAAGGCACAAGGTACAAGGCTAAGCCGATGTGACCACTTGGTATCAGTGCTTGTCAGTTGGAGTTCTGTGGGTGTGGTCAGATTTTGGGCGTAAAATTCAAGTTGTAGTGTTAGAAATGAGATTGAAATGGAAGGACTGGGTTAACCAGTACCTCAGAACATGGGAATGGTGTGGGTATTATGTTGAACAAAGGTGAATGGTTCTACTGTGTGTCTGGAACCATTTCATGTGATATTCCATGTATTGAATGAAACCATGCTGTGAGTTGTTTACCCCAATTTGAGAACTCATTCTCAGAGTGTAATGACCTCAGGGAGACTGGATTGTCTGTTGGCTGTTTCCACCTCTTGATCACAGGTGGCATCACTGAGCTTTGATTTTCAGCTCAGGCCAAGGTCTGACTTCTCTCAGTTTGTCCTGTTACTATGGTTACATGGAAACGGATGTTGGAGACTGTTACGCCCCTTGATGGCAGCAGGTGCCATTAATTAGCTTGGGATCTTGGTTTAATTTGGCCAACTTAGGTCCCTTGACTTCCATGTCACATGTCGCACTTATCCTGTTACTATGGTTACATAGAAATGTTTACAGTTGTTGGTGTCTTTATAATACATTGACAGTCTTGTGCCTTGAAGTACCACAGGATGGAACTGTTAACTGAGAAAGCTGGGTAGACATGAAGGTCAAAGGCTTTCCTGTGTAGTTTTAACCCTTTCTGGGTCCAGTCTGATGTGACTTTTCTTCAGTGCATGGATTCCTGATGATTTTCTGCAAGAGAACATCATTCTTTTTATGTCTATTTTATCAGCAATTGAAGGCGCTTCATAAACCCTAACCCTAATCGTGGATTAGGGTTAGGGCTTCTCACATCAGATCCGTCCCTGTCCCTGGGGTCCAGTTTGTCACTCCCCGCTGTCCGGTTTGTCCCTCCCTTCAGTCCAGTTTGCCCCTCTCTGAGATCCAGTTTGTCGCTCTCTGGGGGTCCAGTTTGTGCCTCTATGAGATCGAGTTTATCCCTCCCTAGGGTGCAGTTTGTCCCTCCCTGGGATCCAGTTTGTCTATCCCTGGGGTCCAGTTTGTCCCTCCCCAGTGTCCAGTTTGTCCCTCCCTGGGATCCAGTTTGTCTATCCCTGGGGTCCAGTTCGTCTCTCCCAGGGGTCCAGTTTCTCCCTCCCTGGTGTCCAGTTTCTCCCTCCCTGAGGGTCCAGTTTGTCCCTCCCTAGTGTCCACCTGCAGTTTCTCCCTCCCTGGGTCCAGTTTCTCCCTCCCTGAGGGTCCAGTTTGTCCCTCCCTAGTGTCCACCTGCAGTTTCTCCCTCCCTGGGGTCTAGTTGGTCTCTCCCTGTGGTCCCTCCATCCACTTTGTCCCTCCTTGGGGTCCAGTTAGTCCCGTGCATCAGAGTTCACTGTCCTTTCCTCTGTGAGAGATTGGCAATGAACCCAACTTGCAAAATATTTGTGGTATTTTCTGTTGTTTATGTTTACCACTGAGGCTATTCATTGCCTCAGTGGTGTCCTGTATTCCCCCATACTTATTTTACGACCTGACCTACATCAGACACTGTGTCAGCAGACCAGCTATGTTGTTGTTGTTGATATGCTGCTAAACGAATCCATGAACTTGCTATTGAGAGGTTCTTGCTCCCGGTGAAGGCCTCCATCTATAAATAACCCATGGTAGAAATAAGTGAACTATGATTGGTTGTTCACTTGGTGTAGGTCTGACGACAGCAAATACACAGGTGGCATCGGTCAATGATGTCTGTTCATCGCTGCCTGACTCGTCTAACTTCTGATCATAAAGTGAATCAAAACTTGGAGTGATGTACAGGGTATAAAATATTCTCTATCAAGTTGGAATGTTCTTGGATACTGCATAATGTGTAAGGGACACAGTACAGAAGACAATATTCAGCGTTATGATACGGGGTTTCTTTGTGGATTACTGTCAAGTTATAACAGACGAAAGCCCGAGGAGGTTCACCTCAAGTTACCTGATGTGGAGTACCCCAGACGGTGAGCAGTCAGGTCATTCGGGGACATTGGCCCATGGTTGTTAGTTGTTAGCATTCATCTGTTTAAATTGTTTGATTCCTCCCCCATTTGTTGTCTTATCCCCTGTTCTTATCAACTGTTGCATTCAATCTATCTGCTGAGCTGGCATGAAATCAGGTGGGTGAAAGAAAGTTTTATCACAGGCTAATTTAGCCGAAGAGTACATTCTCGCTACCTTTGACTGGCTGTCGGCCAACAGTACTAAGATGTCATGGACGGGATGGAGTGGGCAGTGCTACCTTCTCGAACTCATAACCTGGAGGCCTGGGTTTGTGTCAGTTGGTATTAGCTAGGTCTGGCCACTCTTGCTGGAATGCCACGGGAGATCTTCAAGTGAGCACTGCCAGACCTCTACTGGAGACTTGAGATGGCCACTACTGGAAATGCACTGGAGACTTCAGAGTGTCCACCACAGACATCCACTGTGAAGATATCACGCTCAGACAGAGTGACCATGACTTTACCTCCACAGGAAACTTCAATGTCACCAATACTAGAACTCCACTCACCACTGGAGACCTCGGTAGACTGTGTAGGAAATTCACTGCCGCTTTCAGAGTGCCCACCACTACCGGAACTCCACCGGAGAATTCGGCGGAGTGTAATCCCAGAAATCCACTGGAGACCTGAGAGAGAGTGACCACCACTACTGGAACTCCACTGGAGGCCTGCGAGTGACCATCACTCCAACTCCACTGGCGATATCAGAATACACAGTCCTGGAAATCCACTACCTGAGATTGACCACTACTGGACTGATGTTGGATACCTGAGATTGACCACTATTGGACTTAGGCTGGAAACCTCAGACGAGCCAGAGTAACCATGACTGGATGTGTACTGGAGACCTCAGAATGATCACTACTGGATTTCCACTGGAGATCTCAAAGTGACCAGTCCTGGAACTCTGGAGACCTCAAGTGACCAATACTGGACCTCCACTGGAATCCTCAGAGTGACCACCACCGGACCTCGAGTGAAGAGTTGTTTGGGACTGTGCACGCGCGAAAGCCGTTTCCTGCCCAATTCCAGCAAAATCCGGCGCAATCCGCTCGGATGATTTGCTGTCAATTATCAACGTTGTAAACAAGCATACAAATTCATCATAATAAGAAAAAAAGTGCATCAGTCTGACACTCACATAATATGTACTGTAATGGCATGTCTGTCTGTTCATTGTTGCCTTTATGTGATGGAAAGAATGGTTGGATTGAACTCAGTGTCTAGGTTTCATACATGGATGAATTGTGTTTACATCAATTTTTGTGTTGGATTCTCGCCAGGCGTTCCAAGAAGAAATTTTTGAAATTTGGTCTGTTTCAAGTTTATTGTTCCTGTTGTTGTCAGGGGGTTCCCTACACCCAACTGTTGTTGTTCACGGTTCTTGCTGTTCGCAAGCCTAATCTTTGAAATTGCAAAAATTTGGAATTCTGGTTAATTACATTTTATTAACTGATTTTCTGACGCAAGTGTTCTGTTACCGGTACCTGACTTTCCTCACCAACAGCTTTGTGGCATTTGGATCAGAAATTCTAACCTTTCCATCAAAAAGATGTGAACACTGACTGTGAGTTGTAGACAGCGAAACTGGCTCATCAGATAGGCCTACTTTGTAATACTTATTGAATTACTGGTAGACTTTGGCCAAAATCCATTAAATTTTGATTTACAAATTAGTAGTCAATGGCAATGATGAGGGATAGCCCAAACTACAAACCCGATATGTCATCGATGATGTTACCGCCAGATTTGGTTGGAGCTGGTTGTAGATCCCTTTTGGCCATACCATCTGAGATATTCTTTTTCCTGGGAGCATTGAGTCTCACTAGAGTGAGACTGTTCATTCCTGAAGTTTGGTCACTGATTATACAGGTATTCATAACTTTCACCAATATCTTCTCCTTGTCTATGGTCCACCATCCTGAGAATCTCAGGTCATTTACAGTAGTTGGAAAAAGTGCGAGGAGGGGAGCAATTGTGAAGACCCCGGCCCTGGGTGCGAGGATGATGGACTACCAAAAACATGGGTGGTTCCTCCATTTCGACATGGTGTCCCCATGCGGACATCCAGCATCAGCAATCCTGGTCCTTCCATGATCTTGTTGTCGTGAATGATCTGCTCTCAACACGACTGGCTAATGAATGCCTTAGCAAGGATTAGCTCGGAAGTCGTGGACGTCCGTCAGTCACTAATAAATGTCCCGTAATACCAGATTAGACCTGTGTTATGGATTGGTCGTTTCAATCAGAACAACTCGGTGATATTGTCAGTCGAGTGTTTGACTTTGTAGAAAAAGAAATCTAGACATTCATTACTGTAACCTGTTAACGATCACCTTGTCCTACTTACAAAGGACAAGCTGATTGATTTTATAACATAATTTCAGATTCAATCAGTTTTGATTGGAAATGTAATGTATCTGCCAAGATAATTAGCACAACCGTCAAAACAAAATTACCGTGGGCATGTTGGTCAAATGAATGTTGAAAGGTGATGGATGTTCAATATTTCATGCAGCCGTCACCTTGCCTGGATTCAGACCATTCGTGGCAAATGCAATAGGCGTTCTCAGCCTGGAAGCACTCATACGCAAATGCCAGTGAGGTCAACTCTGCGCTCAGTGTCTGTGAGCTGAAACTATGTGTGCTACCTCACGAGTTTTTTTGCCTGCAGCACGGCTCACCAATGCGGTTCCCAGTTTCACAGGCATGGACATGTATGTGTGCTGCCAGCAGCCTGCAGCACGGCT
Organism: Notospermus geniculatus; assembly: GCA_002633025.1. Taxonomy (NCBI): domain Eukaryota; kingdom Metazoa; phylum Nemertea; class Pilidiophora; order Heteronemertea; family Lineidae; genus Notospermus; species Notospermus geniculatus. Next base: position 121,977 of record NMRB01001161.1, on the reverse strand, counting down.
CACCAATGTCATGAATGAATGTGGTTCCCAGTTTCACAGACATGGACATGTATGTGTGCTGCCAGCTAGGTGTGCTGCACATCAGCGAGATGATCTCACAGACATGAATTTGTATATTGTGTGCTACCAGCAGCACACCTGGTGATATCGAAGTGATGTGATCGCAAGCGAACAAAATTGCCTCTTGGCGCCTGGTGTGCGCTGGACGGCGATGGTGGAATCTCCTTGCCAGTGATGTTCGCCCAATGTCAAACAATAGCAAAACCAAAATCGCCTTGTCTGCAGTGGCTGGCGAGAAGATAGGTGGCGAGTAGATCGCTTGCGATATCGCCATGCTGCAACTTCGAATGTCTTGGCTGAAAGAAGAGACACTTCTAGTGCAACTTTCTCTAGAACCAGGATTCTCACTTCTCTTTTCATGATTGTTTACGGGAAGTTGCTTTGTCTTTCCAGGAATTCAGAAAGAAGGAAAGAGAAATCGCGAGATGCAGCACGATGTCGGCGTAGTAAGGAGACGGAAGTCTTCTTGGATCTCGCAAATCAGCTCCCCCTGCCGCAGAATGTCAATCTATCACAGCTCGATAAAGCGTCAATCATGAGGCTGACGATTAGCTCTCTGAAGTCACGGAAACTGATGGAACTAGGTTAGTATTCACTATGTCAAGGTCATTTTCTTCATCAGATAGACAGGATGTTGTGATTGTCTGTCTGCGGGTTAACTTGGTTCATCTTCCTCAAGGACAATCACCGGAGTTAACCCTTTGGTCAGTGACTGACAATAATTTCACTCTCTATGCTGTTGTAAACTTGTTTGAACTCAATCGCAGAGTCTGAACAAGACAACACATGAGAAATAGTCAGAAAAACATCCAAGCGTCCAAAGTCAGACAACTAGGCCATCCATTTGAAGTCTTGCTTTTGCCAGCACATCCTTCCGTACAAGTGTCCAAAGTGGCCGGCTGCCTGCCACTGGATATCTGAATGGGTAGTAAAAATTTGGCCAGTCTGGACACATGTAGTGAGGGTTGAGCAGTTCTGATTGACGGATCATCTCTGAATGTAGGCCCTTCTAAGACATGTGGAATGTTTTTGTTCTGTGGACTTATATCCCTCTCACTTTTCAGTTGAAGATTGGAGGACCACGACAGATTGTAATGAAGAAATTGACAAGCTCTACCTAAAAGCGTTGGACGGATTCGTCATGCTGATAGGCAGGGAGGGAGACCTGATCTACGTCTCAGAAAATGTCCACAAATATCTCGGGATATCACAAGTAGGTATAGCCTGTTCTGTCTGCAGAAACATCACCAGGATTTCTGAGGGAGATTGTTGTGCAAATGAACATGATGTGGGTATTCTAATGTATCTAACGACTTCCTCATTCTTCTGTTTCAGGTTGAGTTGGTCGGCCAGACGATATACGACTTCTCCCATCCGTGCGATCATGAGGAAGTCCGAGAGATGCTCTTGGAAAAAACACATGGAAGCGAAGGTTACGAGGGGGAGAGAGAGTTTTTCTTGCGTATGAAATGCACGATTACGACAAAGGGAAGAAGTGTGAACCTCAAATCGGCCACCCACAAGGTAGGACTTGACACTCTTCTTGTCTTTCCACAGGCATCCAAAATCTTCTGGGGTTGTGCGTCAGACACGCATTTTACCGACTTCTACTGTTGTTGCGGTCGGAGCCTAGTATAAATGGCAGCACCGGTGGAAGCCAGAATGTCCCTGTGTGGTTTGAAAACACTGATGTGCCTGCCAAAATGTTATTGAAATTCTCCTTGGAAGCTAGGATGGCAACTGGCCACTGAAACGGTGAAACAACCAAAAGGCGCTGCTCCACGTGAGAGTTTTCTTGCACAAGTTGGCTGTCTATGGGTATCTCAGTCGGAAAAACGTTGGGCAATCGTTTGTGTCATTGGTCTCTGCGTAAGATGTAAGGAAACCAACAATGGTGAATTGCCCATAGAGAGCCAACTCTCCCATCGAGGAGTAGCTTGCTTACGGTTTGTCTCACATGGAAATTTCATGACAGACTGACAGGTAGATCCCGGATTAAAGTTTGTTTGTGCACCTTGATAGGAATTCGTTGTATTCATAATTTAGATGGCTTTATATCATTTCGAGTACAAACATATTGAAAAATCTTCCTCTTTGATTGTTTAAAATCATGAGTCAACAAGCAGTGAATGGGGTCAAGAATTCGAGACATGAATAGGTTAAAAAAAAAGTGGATGGGAAGTTCAAGTACAACAAACCTCGTGACGTAAAACGTTGCTCTTTTTATATGTTTATTGATCGGAAACATTGTAATATTAGATAGAAATAGTTGTTGGGAATATGATTGCATGTTGAAATGTCTGGAGTTGTTAACCTTGGTGTACCCTTGATATAGCGGTACTGAGAAATGTCCCAAGTTCATTGATAATATGAGCACCGGTAGGTGAATGCCTGATAACAACAACGGTAGGATCTGTCTGAAGTGATGGAAAAAAAGATTCCTGTGATAAGATTCTGCTCAGTTCTTACCGGTGTGGGGCTTGTTGTAAAAGATGTGCTTAACCGACCCGATATATCGCATCAGGAATAAATCGGATGGGAATCAATCTGAGTTACCTGTTTTCTCTAGGCCCTGGCTCTCCCTTCCCAGTGGTCGTTTTGTAGAATGGCTGGTGATTCTGATGGGTTTACAGGGTCATGTTTCCACCACGGCGGATTCCGCCGCAGCAAGCGGAGCGGTTTTCACAGACATTGGAATAATCAAACAGGCCATGTATTGTTAAACCATCGAAGGATTATCCAAAACCCTGTGAAAACCACACCATTTGCCACAAACCACGGCGAAAACCGCTGTAGTGGAAACCTGTAGTGGAAACGGGGCTTATGGGACAAGTTTGAGAATCCTGGCCCCCCTGGCACACTGGTATATAAGAACAAAGAGAGTGTAAAATAGAACATCTTGAAGTAAAGACCTATGGTCCTTCCACTTTTGGACTCAGAGTGGATCTAGAGGAGTCTGAAGGCTTAGTGAAATGAACCCTTGATGGTTTAATTCAAGGTGAGAAAACATGCGACTTCTTCAACTGAATTTCTTGTTCTTGAATATCTTTCAGGTTATACACTGTAAAGGTCGGATGGTGATACCAGACATCAAGGGCACAGACTTGGCCAGCTTGTGTGTTATAGCAGAGCCTATTCCTCATCCCTCTAACATTGAAATTCCACTCGACTGCAAGACGTTTCTTAGTAAATTCAACATGGACATGAAGTTCACCTATTGTGATGAGAGGTGAGGGCCGAGAGGGCATCCTCCAACCACGGAGTTGTTACCTCACTACTTTTCATCCACTCACACAAACTTCGCAAGTGTATGAAGAGGAATGAGACCAAAGCCCTGCTGTGGGAGGATGGGAGAGGGGAACCCCAGTGGGAATTTTCATGTCGCAAGGAAGATCTGTTTGTCTCTCGTCTAGTTCATTACAAGATGATGAAGACCTTGGACTCTGTCACGGCTGTACCCTGATCTAACGAGACATGTCTGCCTAATAAACTCAGAGGAATGCGTCATATTTGTCTCAAATGGTCTCTTCAGCCAATGGCACAAATTTCAAAGTTCCCTAATGGCCAACTTCCCTGACAGTTTCCGTATTTTTTTCAGAATCTCTGAACTTCTTGGTTACGAGCATGATGAACTTCTGGGAAAGTCTTTGTATCACTACTACCATGCCCTTGATGGCATGTGCATGGAGAAAGCCATGAAAAATCGTAAGTACCATCTTCCTTTACCGTCTGAAGACCAGACTTTCCCTAGAGTACCACCCAAGTTGTGACTTCCCGTAACTTTTCTCAGTTATACAACTCCAAAAAGACCAACTGTCCTCACTCTGTGCGATCCTGAACCTTTCGCTGCCAGACAATGTGTTTCTATAGACAAATCCCAAATTGATGTAAACGAGAAAGATCTGCGCACTTTCGCCGAAATCGTAAACACAACCTTGGCCTGAAACTAGCTGACGTGACACAATCCATGATTCAGCAATGATCGACTCTGACGAAAACTCATCGAAGTCACTGTCGTGGGGTTCTCTGCGTCACGTCATTCAGTTCCAGACCGAGGTTGTGTTTGCGATTTCGGCAGAAGTGTGCAGATCTGTGAATTCGAGAATCGTCTATTCAGATAATGTCCCGAAAAAAAGACGATCTTGGTGTGAACCTTCTCACTGTTAACTTGTTCTATTCCAGTGCTCTCCAAAGGACAGACAGTGACAGAGCGATATCGGTTTCTGGCGAAAAATGGCGGGTACGCTTGGGTGGTTACGCAGGCTACAGTGATCAACAATAGTCAAACTCAGAAGCCACAGTGTGTCGTCTGCATAAACTTTGTCATCAGGTAAGACTTTTGTATACTCTAATGGGCCTGTGTGTTTTCTGCGCATCCAGCGATTATCAAACAATTATGGGCTCTCTAAGCATGGTTTCTTTGTCTGGTGACAATAATGAGGTCATGACCGCAGTGAAGGGAAGTACAAACTTGACAAGTATAGCCCATACTATTAAATATGAGCCATTCCAAAGTGACTGTGTCTCATTGGAAAGTTTTGTGAAACATAGTGGTTTCACTTTTGAGTTCTGTAAAATTGGGCGGCAAGTTTTGTGAAAATGATGTCGTCAGCAGAAAAAAAATCACAAATAATTTCTTGATTTGCAGTGGTGTTGAGGAAGCAGAGGAGGTTTTCTGTGATGCTCAGATGCTGGACGAGCTGTATCATTGCCATGGTATCATCATGAGTACAGACAAGGTCTTTGCGCCAAGGACGAAAGACTTGGATACCAGTTTCTTCAGACCTCCCGGCCTGACGGCTTCATGTATGTACATTTCATCATTTACTCCAGTTCCTATATCAGGTCAACAGTAATCTGTTTTGCTGACGTCTTATCCTGGTAACTTCCTGTGGGACCCAGTCGCCATAAACACCGTATGCGTTTCCATGACAACCATGTTACAGCTGGATGTTTTTCNCAACACAATAGACTCTATCACTCCAATAGAGCGCAGCACCTGACGGGTCGCTAGCTAGGCCTACAGCGTCACGACGTCCCGTCCCCCATTCTGAACGCGGTGACGTCACTCGAAAAACCTCCACTTGTTTCAGCGATCATGACGTCGTCTCAAGTCAAGATGTCATGGAATGAGTACGGGACGTCGTGACGCTGTAGTACCCGTCAGGTGCTGCGCTCTTTTGGAGTGATATAGTCTATTGAACGTTGTACAACCTCACGTTTGAAGTTAAAACCTATTTGATACACTTAGTAGTTCTCTTATCACGTTCAAAGGGTTTAAAAGTTCAGATTCACTCATTGACATGGGGCATATGCTGGATTAACACTGATTAACACCGTCCCTACCAAATTAGCATGACAGTTCAAAATGTCATTGCTGAAGGGGTTCAAGTCAGCCACCCCGACCTACGTCATCACACCAACCCTTATTACTTGTATCTGCTCCCAGCATAGTCAGTTGCTGTATAGGTATAGGCCTTCCAATACTTTGACAATTTGCACTGTCCATGATTGAATGATGGTGAACAATGGGGAGTTTCATCCAAGGGAGTACAGAGGTTCTTCACGTGACATCACATTTCCATGATGATATGATGTCGCCATATTGGCCATCAAAGTGTCAGGCGACGTCCCGGCATGACACACAGATGACACAGATCCTGATGTCAAAATGTCATGATGTGACGATAGTTTTGACATCATCGCCGGCCATTTGATGGCCATTCTTTGCAGTCACGTGAACGTTGTGATGTCAGTGAAGAACCTCTATAGATGATACATGTATAATGGCTTTAAAAATCTGATGGGAAGTCTTGTTTTCTGAAAGCATCAAACAAGGAGGTTGTTGGAACGATGACAATTTATGAATTTATGGGTTTTAAAAAGAGGCAAATGAGGCGGGAAAGTCCATTTTCCTGACACAGGCAGTTCCAAGTAGTGCATGTACTGTTGATTAGAGTTACTAACTATAGGTGACCCCCCTATTGGGTAGTACCAAGTGACATGTTCATGCAGTGTGGAACGAATTTGCCTCTTTATAATGTTCGAATTTGTGACTAATATATTGTGTTATTCCAGCAGCTGATGGTAACGATGACTTGACACACCTTGCTCCAACAGCTGGTGATGCTTGTATACCATTGGCATTCCCACCATATCCACCGGATGGTAAGTTAGAGAAGTTAGGGACTGCCGATGGAGCAGGCGACAGGTCAGCTAAGGAGTCGGCTGGTGCTGGGTGAGACCGAGACCAGAGTTTGTATGGTTTTGCACCAGCAACGCAATTGAACGTTGTACAACCTCACGTTTGAAGTTAAAACCTATTTGATACACTTAGCAGTTCTCTTATCACGTTCAAAGGGTTTAAAAGTTCAGATTCACTCATTGACATGGGGCATATGCTGGATTAACACTGATTAACACCGTCCCTACCAAATTAGCATGACAGTTCAAAATGTCATTGCTGAAGGGGTTCAAGTCAGCCATCCTGTCCTACGTCATCACACCGACCCTTATTACTTGTAGCTGCTCCCAGCATAGTCAATTGCTGTATAGGTATAGGCCTTCCAATACTTTACAATTTGCACTGTCCATGATTGAATGATGGTGAACAATGGGGAGTTTCATCCAGGGGGTACAGAGGTTCTTCACGTGACGTCACATTTCCATGGCAATATGATGTCGCCATATTGGCCATCAAAGTGTCAGGCGACGTCCCGGCATGACACACAGATCACACAGATCCTGATGTCAAAATGTCATGATGTGACGATAGTTTTGACATCATCGCCGGCCATTTGATGGCCATTCTTTGCAGTCACGTGAACGTTGTGATGTCAGTGAAGAACCTCTATAGATGATACATGTATAATGGCTTTAAAAATCTGACAGGGGAAGCCTTGTTTCCTGAAAGCATCACACAATGAGGTTGTTGGAACGATGACAATTTATGAATTTATGGGTTTTAAAAAGAGGCAAATGAGGCGGGAAAGTCCATTTTCCAGACATGGGGAGTTCTAAGTAGTGCATGTACTGTTGATTAAAGTTACTAGCTATAGGTGACCCCCCTATTGGGTAGTACCAATTGACATGTTCATGGAGTGTGGAACAAATTTGCCTCTTTATAATGTTCGAATTTGTGACTAATATATTGTGTTATTCCAGCAGCTGATGGTAACGATGACTTGACACACCTTGCTCCGACAGCTGGTGATGCTTGTATACCATTGGCATTCCCACCATATCCACCGGATGGTAAGTTGGAGAAGTTAGGGACTGCCGATGGAGCAGGCGACAGGTCAGCTAAGGAGTCGGCTGGTGCTGGGTGAGACCGAGACCAGAGTTTGTATGGTTTGACATTGATATTTACCGAGTACATATCTTCAAGTCATGGCACTGGATCCCTTTGAGACAGAATCATTTCATGATCTTCATTCAGTTTGTAAATTGATGAAATCTAATTTGGTCCTAATCGAAAAAACTACTATTTTAGTTTCAGCGTGGGATGAACCGTCGTCAGGTTTCGACGACCCATTCCCAAGCGAGTCCACATTTAAGAATGAATCTCCAGTGACGAGGAGGGAGGAAACGTGTCCACGGAAGGAACAGATGTCATGTCCGCCGCCATTGATGCGAGATATGGGCACGTCACCGGAGACGATACTGATGTGTGATCGGGCTTCGTCACCGATAAATTTTGATGAACCTGGACCAGAAACTGGGGATGTAAGCATTCTTCTCCTTTCTATTTCAAGGGGTGAGGCCTTCTATGCGAAGGCGACCCTTTTCTCTGTAAAGATTATTGTAACAGCATATGTGACCTCCTCCAGCAAAAGCAGGCGCTTGTCGCGAGTGATCATCATTGGTCATCAGTTTACTCAACTATTATCCCTCTGGGGTCACTCCTGTTCGCTACTATTGTAAACCTGCTGAGATGTACATTTCAGCTATTGTGTTAGGCCGTTAACCCTTTCCTCGGTTGCAGCAAGGGCCTATTGCTAGAACAATATTGCTAGAACAGGTCACATATTGTGAAAAGGATGAACACTGACTTCTGTTGATCATATCTGAAGACACCTTGGTCTCCATGCATTTGGCTCCAGCAGTACATTGAAACCCCCTATACAAATTCTGTGTCACCCCAAGTGTATTTCAAACCCTGAACGTAATTCAGTCTCTTGACTCCCAATTTACTTGTTTCCTTCAGTGTGACTCAATAGATTTACTCGACTTTGCCATGATAGAGCCGAGATTCACCCCTGGAATATTTGTAGACAAACCTTTGGACACCCCAGATACAGTAGACGTAAGTATAGTCACCACCAGCTGCAAGATCAACAATTAACAAAACTGATCTCAAGGTGTCGACACTGCATTTGGCAGAAAGTCATTCGTTATTTGCCACCACGGTACCTCTACAGAGAGGGTACATCCAAACTGTTATGGCCTTTACCTAATGATGTGCAGTTCTATGAAAATTCCCTGATCTGTGTTGCTCTTAAGACCAAGATCTTTCAATTAGCGTTGATTACTGGAAAGTTCTCTGCAAATGAGTTAAACTGTTGTAGACAAATGGCAACAGCGACTGATGTGTTTTCAAGCTGTGGTTTTCATAGATATCTATACTCAGGATTTCCTCTCTTGCAGCAGGAAATTGACTTGGCCAATCGAAGTCCGTTTATATCAATGACAGATGACAAAGATTTGTCCTGGCAGCAGTTTCCATTGTTATCAAAGAGTATGGCACCGAGGTTGGTAGAATTTGACACTAATTCATGGGAGAATGGGGGGGGGGGGGGGTTGGACAGGATTGACAATTGTAAGTCTGACTGGGCATTTACGGTATGTTTGATTATGTTTTGACATGTTGCAGCCCCACCAAGATGCAGCTGCCCACTCCTTCCATCATGACAAATAGCCCTCTGACACTACCCAACACTTGCCAAGTCACGACGAACTCAGATTCCAATGTGATGACGCCATCGCTGATATCGACAGTTGCCAACGGTCTGCTGACCACGATGCCGCCACCTTCAATCCAAACAAAATCACTGACATCATCGGAGGTGCATCATCTACGACCTCCAGGTGGGACACAGAGATTAATACCAGTACCGGTAGCGAGTAAAGGCAAGCAATGTCCAGCCAGTCCTAAGTCAAGTATGGGAACGCCACTGTTCGTCAAATTCATTCGGGATTTGAATCAACGACCGTCTATAAAACGTGAAAGTCAGATAGACCCCGATCAGGATTGTGGAGCTAAAGTAGCCAAGATGGAGAGGAAGACAGTGGACAAGAAAATAGAAAGTGAGTATGGAATTCTGTCGTCAAGAAGCCTTGGAAATTTGGAAAGAATTTGAAGAAACATTCTTCAGACGGTTGATAGGAACAATCTTTCTTCAAATATTTTTCAATCAGTACCAAAGGATGTGGGAAAACTTTGACAGGGGATGTCATCTGCTGATCTCTGGGAATAGAAGTTAAACTCTTTGTGAGTAGCCTCGGTGTTGGCTACTCCCACTATAAACTAGGAATGCAGATTTATCCAGGCCGTGTTAAAACCATCATTATCATGAAAATTCATCCTTGTTTTTCAGAGCCACGGACATCAGTTAGTTCTGGCGTCTTACGGAACTTGTTACTGAAGGGAGAGGACTCCATTAATGGCTACTCTCCAGCTACTCTCAACACGGGAAATGTTCCTAAAGTAAGTTTGTATTTGATAGAGCAGGCTTCAAGATTCCCCTGGAGTGGGCACATAAACTACTAGTTTATGGTGTGCACGACAGGCCTGATTTGTGTCGAATTGAATGAGAAATTTGATCGTGAAGATGGTTCCACTGAGCTCCAATTTCCTCTTGCTTCATATTCAGACCACCCATAGACTTTTCAATGTTGCATTTGGCATTAGGCTGTCGATTTGGGGCTAATGGATAAATTATTGGGTTCTCATCATGAGATTGCTAATCTGATTATTTCTCTTTGTAGAGTATGAGCAGTGGTATGAGCAGCATCAACTCTTTGGTCCTGCCGAGTATTAATGCCGTGGATGTGGAAGTGAATGCCCCCGTGCATCAAAATATCCTCTTACGGGGTGAGGATCTTCATCGGGCACTGGAAGGCTCCAACGTTATCTGATAAGGAACATACATTAGTCAACGCTAGATCATGATGGAGGCCTAGGTAGCGTCTGAAGTGTCATGACAAGGGATTCATAGAGATCGGACGATCGGTACGGACGCCAGGAGTTCATTTCACGGCAATGAGTATTAAGCTGCTCTTGGATGATTATATTTTAGAGTTGTTAAAGAATGTGAGAGACATGTGTTTTATGATAAAATGTGTAGATTGTGATGTTTGTATTTGTAAAATACGAGGTTTACAGGGCTAACCTTACTCTATCTATTCTCAACTACATACGTGTTGTTAGGAACTGAACTCTGCCTCACCTTAAGTTGACAGTATGTCACCTGTACTTACAGTATGACAACTGTTAATGTGAATATGGTGAGACAGAGTATAAAGAGACTGGATCAAAGATTCATATAGTTATTTATCTATTTTTGGCCATGTCAGGTCGTAGACTTGCTTATTTAATCCACATTTTGGCTAGTTCTTGTTTGAAAATGCCAGTGCACAAGTCTGCACTACTGTTTGATGAGGATTTGCTTGTTTTCTGACATTCAGATGAGATGTTATGGGGGTAAGAGGCATGTAAGCATTAAAAGTATTGTTATATCTCGCACAAGTATGACTGATCAGGAGGAGTCAAAGTGCCTGATATCAGTTGGGCTGGCAGCATCTCTTGTCTATTTCTTGGTCCATCTAACATTTGAAATGCTTTTACAACATGAATATTCTTTGACCGACTGTACAAATCCTACACAGAAATGTTGTCATTTGTACATTTAACGTTGTTATTGTTTGTACATGAGAGGTAGCACACCTTGAGAGGGCTGAAGGTCCTTGCATAATTGGGATGTTTATGGTGCAATACATGTAAAACTTGTGTGTTGTCCTAGGTGTATCTCTGGGCTTGGTTGACACCTACGTGTACCGTAGCAGTATACCTTGTCCTTAACATGTATATATAGAGAGCTTGCAGGTGACGTGATCACGTTATGTGAGCAGTCTAGATCCGCCATATTGGATGGCAAATGACCTCGTGGCACACTTTGTCGTCTGCGCAAGTGGAGTGTCTGTGAATTCAACCATGACGTGATCTACACATGGCACCCAGCATGGTGGACCGCCGGTCAGAGTGACGTCACAGTGAGCCAAGCTGCTCGCTCACTATAGTACCTTGTCTTCGGACTTAATTAATGTCCTCAGTATATGCATACAAGTACTGTATTCGGTTTTAGTTGATGCTATATGCACTGTCTTTGGTATACTCACTATCTTGTCATCGGACTGAGTAAATGCTTGCATTGTCCTTGCTGATACCTGTTCTAAGACTTGGTTGATGCCTGAATAGTCCTTGTCTTTAGACTAGGTTGATGCCAATACCGTGCCATATCTGCCACAATTTGCAATTCACCATATTCAGGGAGACACCTGACCTGATCTAGGTTTGTGGGAACGAGTGATGACACTGTCTGGAAGTACAGATTGTGTGCAGTCGAGTGTGTCCAGTATTCGACTGGATAGAAATTGTCTGCGGAGGGAGCTGACGTAAAAGTGATGATCCCATGTTTTTGTTGTGGAATTATCAAATATTGATTGAATGCAATCGTACAAATTTGTTATACTTCCTGGAACGTGGAAATTATTATTTGAAATGTATATGAATGTGGACGAAATCTGGGTATCTGCAATAGAGTGGCTTTAAGAAAGCTTTCTAGGGCGCAGTTTGACTGCAGCATGGAGGAACTGGGGTGGAGGGGGCGGGGGGGGGGGGTGCAGGAGGACTGGATTTGCATGAAGTCACTTATATCATGACATTTCATGTCTATATTCAGCATAGCCAGTAGTTTTTGTGCTATGAGTATTGTTGCTGATCACCTAATGCATTATCATTAGCACCTGTGCTGTGTAGGCATTCAATTGTGGGCGAGTTATTAGCCCTGAAATGGAATGATTATTTTGGATGGAACAGAATGAAAAGGTCTGCTCTGTCAAAAATGTCTATCCATTCAGGGAATAATGATTACCCATGTCATGGATTGATCATTTAGAATAAAACAAATCCCTATGTGTATCCTTATGATGTTCTTCTTCGCTTTTTCCCTCCAAGACTAGAATGGGATGGAGTGTGAGGCACATTCAAGTTGCTGGATCAGGAGTGTCATGGACCTTGGAAGGTGAGCCCCAAGAAAGTCCCAAAAAACAGCCCATGCATATAAACCCAGTCCATTCAGGAGTCAGTTCTCCCACCCGAGTTGGAACAAAACATTATGCCCAGCTGATCTGATGGATGGCAGGAACACAGGCCCTTCTGACATTTCAAATGCCTATTGGCAATATATTGCTCAATCCCCAGGCAGGCACGGATCCAGGAGTTTTGGCAGAGGGGGGTCAGGGCCGCCGAGGGTGGTCGTTGCAGGCGGACGCCAAAGATGTCCGCTCCGACTGGGGTCCCCCAGAAAATGTTGAAATCTAGAACATTAGAAGGTCGCAGATGCGATTTCCTGGCATCTCGGTACCGATCAAAACAGAAGCTTTATTTGTGCATTTTTTTGCCTACTGTCGCAAATTATTGAAAAAAAAACAATTGGTGGTGGTGGCGAGCAGGGGGGGGGACGACCCCCAAACCCCCCATTCGGCTCGGCCTCGTTCGGCCTCTTTCGGGTACTTCGGGATTTGTCGGGAGTCCGACTCGGCTGTATAACAATACGCGCCATCTTGAAACGGAAGTGGGTCCTCAGTTCCGGCGATTTACTAACCCATTCGTCCGCCGGATAGTGCCCANGTCTATTTCTTGGTCCATCTAACATTTGAAATGCTTTTACAACATGAATATTCTTTGACCGACTGTACAAATCCTACACAGAAATGTTGTCATTTGTACATTTAACGTTGTTATTGTTTGTACATGAGAGGTAGCACACCTTGAGAGGGCTGAAGGTCCTTGCATAATTGGGATGTTTATGGTGCAATACATGTAAAACTTGTGTGTTGTCCTAGGTGTATCTCTGGGCTTGGTTGACAACTACGTTTACCGTACCGGTATACCTTGTCCTTAACATGTATATATAGAGAGCATGCAGGTGACGTGATCACGCCATGTTAGCAGTCTAGATCCGCCATATTGGATGGCAAATGAAGTCATGACACGCTTTGTCGTCTGCGCAAGTGGAGTGTCTGTGACTTCAACCATGACGTGATCTACACATGGCACACATCAGCATGGTGGATCGCCGGTCAAAGTAGGTGACGTCACAATGAGCCAAGCTGCTCGCTCGCTATAGTACCTTGTCTTCGGACTTGGTTAATGTCCTCAGTATATGCATACAAGTACTGTATTCGGTTTTAGTTGATGCTACATGCACTGTCTTTGGTACTATACTCCCTATATCTTGTCATCGGACTGAGTAAATGCTTGCATTGTCCTTGCTCATACCTGTCATAAGACTTGGTTGATGCTTGAATAGTCCTTGTCTTTAGACTAGGTTGATGCCAATACCGTGCCATATCTGCCACAATTTGCAATTCACCATATTCAGGGAGACACCTGACCTGATCTAGGTTTGTGGGAACGAGTGATGACACTGTCTGGTTGACAGTGGAGAAGTACAGATTGTGTGCAGTCGAGTGTGTCCAGTATTCGACTGGATAGAAATTGTCTGCGGAGGGAGCTGACGTAAAAGTGATGATCCCATGTTTTCGTTGTGGAATTATCAAATATTGATTGAATGCAATCGTACAAATTTGTTATACTTCCTGGAACGTGGAAATTATTATTTGAAATGTATATGAATGTGGACGAAATCTGGGTATCTGCAATAGAGTGGCTTTAAGAAAGCTTTCTAGGGCGCAGTTTGACTGCAGCATGGAGGAACTGGGGTGGAGGGGGCGGGGGGGGGGGGGGCAGGAGGACTGGATTTGCATGAAGTCACTTATATCATGACATTTCATGTCTATATTCAGCATAGCCAGTAGTTTTTGTGCTATGAGTATTGTTGCTGATCACCTAATGCATTATCATTAGCACCTGTGCTGTGTAGGCATTCAATTGTGGGCGAGTTATTAGCCCTGAAATGGAATGATTATTTTGGATGGAACAGAATGAAAAGGTCTGCTCTGTCAAAAATGTCTATCCATTCAGGGAATAATGATTACCCATGTCATGGATTGATCATTTAGAATAAAACAAATCCCTATGTGTATCCTTATGATGTTCTTCTTCGCTTTTTCCCTCCAAGACTAGAATGGGATGGAGTGTGAGGCACATTCAAGTTGCTGGATCAGGAGTGTCATGGACCTTGGAAGGTGAGCCCCAAGAAAGTCCCAAAAAACAGCCCATGCATATAAACCCAGTCCATTCAGGAGTCAGTTCTCCCACCCGAGTTGGAACAAAACATTATGCCCAGCTGATCTGATGGATGGCAGGAACACAGGCCCTTCTGACATTTCAAATGCCTATTGGCAATATATTGCTCAATCCCCAGGCAGGCACGGATCCAGGAGTTTTGGCAGAGGGGGGTCAGGGCCGCCGAGGGTGGTCGTTGCAGGCGGACNTCTGTGTGAGTATGGTTGTGAATTTCGATGTCCAGTCATTGATTCCCATCGTTCTTTTCTTCAGGTTCCATCCGTACTCTTCGCTCCATCACATCAGTTAGTTCTCTTCACCCTCGCCACAAATTCTGGTCTCGTTATAGATGTGGGCTACACTGAATCTCTAGTCCTTCCTGTATCCTTCTCAAATACTGCTTATGACTTGTGGTATAGACAGGTGACATAGTTCTTCATGCACATTGAACAGAGTTCACCCATTTTCCTTCACCAACCATCAGATATTTGAAGGCATTCCAGTGCTAAAGGCGTGGGAAGCAGTCCCTCTTGCAGGCCGAGCCATTCATGAAAACTTAGAATCACAACTTATGGAGGGCACAAATGTCGTAACACAAGAACAGGGGGAGCGCCCTCTTTCATCAGTAGTTAGTGAGTCGTCATTATCCATGTCGTAATACACCATTTCAGTGGACATTTGTTCAGTCATTGACAAACTCAGTATTGATATGCTCAACCAGAATCGATTTGTATTCTATGTTATGATCTATTTCCAGGTTCTATTGAAGAAAATATCCTTGAAGACATGAAAGGTGAGGAAATATTGTCTTATCTTTAGCTCACCGGGTGATGACGGATTCTCTACTGTGCACTTGACTAGTTCTGGCCTTGACTCATTTCCCAGAGAGATAAAGCTGCCAATATGGTGTACATCACCAAAAGCAGGCCACTTTACAACTGTTTTGAGCAATTCTTTCATCTCAAAATGATTTTCTTCATTCCGTTCCAGTGAGGTGCTGTTTCGTGACAAAATTTGATCGTGCTATGGATATCCATTCTGCCAAGTTGAAGGAAAGTGGTTATGGTGAAGGAGCTACGGTAGGTGTTGTTCTCATGAGCTCACTTTGACAGTACAATATAGTAATACTAGTGTAGTACACCACATCATCCTTACTCAAATCCATTGATAAATGTTCTGCACCTTGTCCTAATTCAGCTTCTTTGGTCGTGACAGTTACAGTACAGTTGCATGGACCTTGTGGGCAGAAACCTCATTTACACCCTCAAAAAGCACTGCAGCAGATTCTCTCTTCCAAGCCAGCTGTTCATGATATCTTGATTACAATGTTACAGGTTCTGAAGTACCTTTTCTGGGGGTTTACCCCAGTTTATGGTGAAATGGTATGGATGTGCCTGTTCTCACTTTGCTTTCTTGCTATTCAATTTACTATATGAAAATAAGGGTATTTCTGCTTTTAATAAGAGTCAGAGAAAGGTGCTCAGTCATGTCAATACCAGTCCTGTTGTATTCATAACAAAGACTTGGCCCAACTTCTCTCATCAGTTTCAGTCTTGTGCTTAAAAAGCTCTTTTTCTTGTTGGCTGGGGAAGTTCGGGATAAATCAGGTTCATTTAAGTAAAAAACACTCGGATGTATTTTATGAATGTAAAAGTGCTTTTTCTTGTTGGCTGGGGAAGTTCGGGATAAATCAGGTTCATTTAAGTAAAAAACACTCGGATGTGTTTATGAATGTTAAAGTGCTTACAGAGTACACTGTCAGTTCATTGATAAGTCAAATGAGACCATGTTTACCCGGTATGTTGTCATTACTGTTATGTGGGTCATCTCCGAGTTTTTCAAAGAAGTGGAAAAACGTCATTTCCTCCGAACTGTTGAGTCACAGGATGGCGATAATTGATGGTTGGTTGACCCATTGTCTTATTTGCATGAACTTCAAGCATATTGGGTTACAGACTTTGCAGAACCGTCTATATTTATGACAATAACTAAATGTGATGAATTTTCTACCAATTGCTCTTTTGCTGATTGCTTTTGCTGAAGTTATGTTAAGTATCGGTGGTGGACTGTTTTGAACTGAGCACCATGGCTGTATCTGGTTTGTTTGCCTCCAGGGTCCAGAACCACCTCCTGGTGTTGATTATCCTCTAGACGGCGAGAAAATGCTGCATATTGATGGAAAAATAAGGTTGGTGCTAGAAAAATAATCAATCAATGTTTGTAAAAGAAATCACTGGAAGAGACAGATCTTTTAAAGAGAGTTGAGGTAGTGCTTAGGGCATTGAGTTGTCATAACCTGAAGGTCGTAGGTCCAATTTCAGTTTAGAACCACTTTTGTTTTTGGAAACAAAACACTTGAACAAGACACTTTACTCTTACATCATGCGGACACGTGGTTTGCTACCCTATTGATCGGCATACACCTGAAGCTTTTCTATAATTTCAGAGAATCTGCCTGTGAGGTGTTGTTTGAGCAGGATAATGAGGAGAGGTCCGTGGCTACCTTGATCCTTGATTCACTTAAAAAGGTAGGAACACTCAGCATCATCAGCTCGTTGGTTTGTCCAGGAGTTGTGGCTTTGGGTGTGAGCAGCTTCTGACTGCATCATCAGCACACATGTGTTTGTCTGTGGTTTGAGTGTGTGACTGTGGTCAGGAACCAGATGAAACTTCAAATAGCGCAATATCTATTCGGTGAAAATCCATATTGCATCATTTCATTCCAGTGTCCTATTGACATGAGATGTTACATGGCGGAGAACATCGTCATCATCGGAGGCACGGCCATGTTGCCAGGATTCAAAGCACGGTTGCGAGATGAACTTTACAGTCTACTGGAAAAACCCAAGTATCAGGAAGATCTGGCCATCAAAGTCTTCAAGTTTCATCAGTTACCTGCGAAGGAAAACTACGCTGCTTGGTTGGGAGGTCAGTGTTTAGTCAACACATTGATATTGCGAAACTGAAATTCCACGTTGTCTGTTTTCTTCCTGGTGGAAACTGAGTGTATCTTCCTGTATTCTGTCATGTGTTCTGTCTTTTCCAGGTGCAATATTCGGGGCGCTCGAGGTATTAGGAAGTCGATCACTTTCAAGGGAGCAGTTTCTTCAGACAGGGAAAGTACCTGATTGGTCTTCCCTGTCTTCTGACACTAACAAGGAAGAGGAGGATCGTCTCCCCGTCCCACGTGGCCGATAGATCTCTTCCTGTTCGGGGGAAAACTGCCCGTGGCTCTGATAATGATGAACGCCCATCTTGGTGGCACGTCATCAAAGTGGTCATTTTACATCTGAAGTATTGGTTTTGAAGGTACAGAGATAATATGTACAGTGTGTCCCACAAAAAGGTTTGGAACACAGTGGAAATGGCAAAATGTGTACTTAATCGTTCCTAATTTATTCCAAAGAAATTTTTGTGTATTATGAATATTTGCTGCTGACATGCAGATTGTGCATCCTCGTATAGCCCCCCTGCTTGAAATACTTCTGACAGAAAGCTAAACTTATGTAATAGTAATCAGGTAGTCCCACGGTATGTTGCGTTGTTCATTTATGCGTGTATGCATTTAAACTGTCTCCAAGTGCATAGAATTCCTGTCTCTCTTGCTTTGGGGAAAAGGGGCTTGTAGAAGTCAGAAGATATTTTAATTGAATTTAAATGGGTGAGGGGTGTAAGGGTAAACATGCTTGGGGCATTGGTCCTGTTTGAGTCTCAGTATGGCAGGGCGCAGTAGTCTTGTATGAACCTCAGTATGGATGGGCAGCTGACTGCAGTGAAGCAATAGTCTTTTGTATGAGGCTCAGTATACAAATGGTATAGATGGGTGCAGTAGTTCTGTTACAGCCTCAGTATGGACAGGTGCAGTATAGACAGTATGGGTGGGTGCAGTAGTTCGGTTTCAGCCTCAGTATGGCGGTCCAGTACTGTAATTCTGTTAAAAGCATTGTTATGGGTGCATTAGGCCCGTTGGAGCCAGAGTATGCTGCAGATATCCTGTTTGAACCTGGGTATCGTGTATTCATCATGATGATTGAACCAGGGGATCTGGACTTGTGTTGGACCAAGGGTTACCGTTTGCTTGTATATATCACAAGAAAGGCTGTGTCAGTCTGTCCGTGATTCGCGTTATGCAATAAATGTGCTTCTTTGACTTGAGATCTTGAACCTTTTTTGGACTTGATGAATTTTGACAGGCGCCATTTCGAGGGTTTTCCAAATTGTGAATGGGTGACCCAAAAGATGTTTTCTGTCACCGTGACTGTATGGAATGGTGAAGGTTTTCAGTTTTGAAGTTCACATGTCTGCAGAGCATTCCTCTATTACCGTTGGTACTTAGTACTTTAACATTCCAAGTACCTCCTTGAACATTTGCTGTACTTAACACAAGATGATAACAGGTTGAAACCCTCAGGTGTGCATATTCAAGTTGCTACTCACAGCTAAGGATGCATCTCAATCGGCCAACCTTGAGAAATCAATATTCATGTAACTGATTAACTTCTATAGTACTGGATGGAGCATCAGATGAAATCACTTTGCTCTGTGCTTCCAACCAGCATTGACTGATTCCAATTTGCAAGATGAAGACAGTTCTCCTTTTCCTCATTATTGGCATCTGTGTCCCTGCTATGGCCAAGAGGACGTGTTTTACTGGTGTTCTGATGATGCGGCTTGGCAAGAGAAGTGCTGTCATGTAAGTACATAAGATAGACTTGTTGCCAATTAAACCTTTCAGGCAATTGTAGTTCTGATATCAACTACAGTAGATATATCATCCATCTTCAACTCGGTCTGTCCTGAAACCTGTCATAACTCGGATGAGCTGCCCATTCAGCGGTGGAGTGAGGAGGGGGAGGCAAAGAGACCTGCCCAGAGTCTCACGCTGACAGTGGGATTCAAACCAGAGACCTCATGAGTGTTAGCCAGGGACCAAGCCACTAGACCACCGCTGCCCCAGTTGCAGTAGGCCTACATCCATAAGTTGACATCAAATCAACGTGACTGACGAGAACATCTCTTTTGGGCCAATATTAACCAGGGTGAGACTCGAAGGAATACTCCTTTAAAGCAGACTATTCGCGCGAGTCAGATTCCACAGAACAGTTTCCGAAGCGGCCGCCACAATGCACCATTTACCAGTTGTTATTACGAATAAAACAGGTTGTTTTATTATTTTTGGTTCACTTTGGACAGACGCGAACAATCCGCTTTAAGCTAAAACTTGGGTCCAGCATCCCCAGAATATAGGTTCTTAGCACTCGCTCCCTTCGTCACCGCACATAAACCCTTCATGTGCAGTGATGTATGAACCAGTGGTAAGAAGTAGTGATTTCCTCAGGGGAACAGGAGAATGTGGGGACCTATGGTTATACAACATAGTTCTTGACTTTCAGAACAATCGAGGATCCTGGTACTGCGAAGACATGCAAATACCATTACCAGTGTCGGAATTTCACCTGTGGTCGCTGCATGACCATTAAAAAAGTATACAAATGCAAGAAGATGTTCATTGTTGAGCAATGATTATGACCAAGGCGAGGCTTCAAATGTCACATATATTAATTTGTATGTCCATGTAATCTCAATGTGTCCACAGCAGATCTTGTGAATAAATAAAAACAATGGCAATCAGAAACCGTCATCTTTTACTCGCAAAGTTTTTAATCAGCTCGGATATTTTGAATACTTGGGAGTATGTGACCCACTCCATGCTTTTCGCAAGTGATCATCATTGGCCATCAGTTTACTCAACTATTATCACTGCTGTCCACAACTATTGTCAACCTGCAGAGATGTACATTTCAGCTATTTTGTTGTAATGCTGTTAACTCTTTCCTCATTTGCACCAATCCTCTACTTTTGCTACAGTGGGTCAACTGTCAGTGGTTGATTGGCACATGTTCAGCTATATTTGAGAAATCTGTGGGGAGACTTCAGCAGATATGGGCTCTTTACATGTCAACTGTAATCAATAGAAATACATATCTTTCTTGAGGTAGTACCTCTGAGACACATATACATAGTAACTGACAGATGAAACAAAACAAAACGAGAGTTGGTAAAAATATCACATGGTTTATTCATCTAAGCATAATTCTGGCTCCAGAGCAGACGTGGGCATACATTGAAAGACTGACTTCAAAACTCTCCATTTACAAGTGAAGGCACCTGTAGTCCACTTCATTTGCCTCTTCACCCAGTCATTGGAGAGCATGGCGAGAACACAGGAGTCGTCAACCCTTCTGACCCTAGGCTCAATCAGTTAAAGGGGTGGGGTGGGGTGACACCGGACACTAGATTTTCCAACCTTCATGTCTTCTTGCCAAGAGTTTTTATAACCGACGTAGCGGGAGAGAAGAGCACCTTCCGTGACAATCTCGTTCTTCCACTGACTGGATCACGCCCGAAATATTTGACAGGTATTTCATCACCAACATTTATTCCCACAGAACTTGGATGATCAATCTGAAAATACATCAGAGAAACAGGAATGAGACAAGAGATACACATCTTGAGTCCATGTATCAGTCAGTTCTCCTTCATAACAGGTTGCTGCGGACTTGATAGTAGAGTTAAGGCACTCCTCCACATGAGATTTCTTGCACATGTTAGCTCTATGGGCAATTCACCATGGTTTCCTGTCCGCTTACTCCCAACCAATGACTTCTCGCAGTTTTACAGCAGAGTTGCCTTCAGAGAGCCAACTTGGGAGAGAAAGCTCTGACATGGAGGAGCACCTTTAGGGAGAGTAGGTAGAGCCAGGATTGAACTTATGACCTCTTAGATGAGAGGCACTACACTTTGATGCAGAGGATGTCACAGTACCCACCTTTCTTTGATCCAGCTGTGAATTGTGAACAAGAGCTGGTTGCAGTTTGGGATGAAGCTGCACCATGACACCGAACTCCCTAAAAAGAGATGAAAACTGGATTGAGGGCAACACAGCTGACGGTTATTCATACTTAACAGAAGGTTTATCGGGGCAAGTTACTGGAAAATAAGGACGAGCTTACCGGTACTGACAAACTTTGAACAAACTGTGATATTTCATGTTCTGTATATTTACCTTATTTCCACCACCTTTGCAGTGTATATAGCACCAAATTCCAACTCAGGTTCTCGCTGAAATAGTAGAGTTGGGCAGAATTATGCAGAAAAATCACGAAAAAACATTTACGAATTGGGAATCAGGAAAGAGAGCCAGGTATCTTCATGATCGGATGCGAGGTTCCGCCGACACTTACCTCTTCAGCTAACAACTCCTCAATAATCTCCTTGGCCTCATCGAGGGCACTTTGATTAGGAGCAAACATATGAAACGAGGATTCGTCAATGGCTGTCACGGACACGCCAGTCACCGCTGAGATCTTCTTCAAATTGTATCCACCAATGCCTACAAATTTTGATCGTTTTGATGACGGAACTTCGAGCTTTTCCGACACAGGTCCGTTCGACTTTCGTGTCTCCCGTGGTTGACTGATACAGTCATCCATGATGTCAAGAATTCTTGATTTACCAACTGCAAGACAAAAATTTCATCTGAAGAGCTTGCCATCACCCAACTTAATGAATGAAATCATGGGCAAGAGGAGGTGTTTCACTGGTGTTCTGATGACGATGTGACAGGCTGCCCAAATGTGGCCGAAATCACCTTGAAGTTTCAGTAATACGGACATCAAAGGTTACCGGTAGATTCAAGCCTTACCCATGGCACTGTCCACAGCATCCATAATAACCTTGAGAGGTACACCGGGCAGCTTGATGTCGGCCTGCAGTGCTGTGATCCCTGTTCTCGTTCCCGCCATCTTGAAATCCATGTCCCCCATGTAGTCTTCAATCCCCTGAAAGAACAGAGTTCATGCAATAAACTTAGGGATGGACTAGCCCACCGTTAGTACCCTGGAACTATGCATGGCAAGTTCATATGTCAACTTCAGGTTGACTGACCTACCAGTTAACTGGTCCAAACCGACAGAGTCCGTGATAAAACTGAGATCTGAGATGAAGATAAGGACAGGTTGTCATTCTAGAGTGAATTTCTCCAAACAAACTCACCAACAGGTCGGTAAGAATCCTATACTCAGCCAGGTCTGTTGAATCATCATGACTCCTACTGACTAAACCGATGGCCACACCAGCTACAGCATCAGAGATGGGAACCCCTGCATCCATCAGGGCCAGGCTACCACCACAGACAGATGCCATTGAGGATGAACCTATATGTTGAAGATGAGTAAAATCAGAATTAGAACACCAGGATGACAAGACCAACGTCATGCAAAGAGCCAAAACATCACTGTACAGAGGGCCACAGAAAACTGGACTTCATATACCCTAAGGTGTGGATTCAGGGGTCCAGACCTCTTGGCAACCAATGACTTTTATCAGGATCGTCAACTTACCATTTGATTCCAAGACCTCTGACGTGAGACGTATCGTAAAAGGAAACTCGCTGGGTACGACTGGTCTTAGTGCCTTCTCAGCCAGAGCACCTTTAGAGAGAAAGAAGAGAGAGTAAGAAATTATCCATTAATTGGTACAACACATGCAAATAACTGATCAGATCAGTATCTAAATACTTATGATTGCTCTCTCAAAGACACACAGTGCCACGCAGATATCCATCTTGTTACACTCACCATGGCCAAGTTCTCGTCTCCCAAATGCACCTGCCCGGCCGGTCTCATTCGTGGCATATGGTGGAAACTGAAAACCAATGAATATAGGTCCTCATTTCACAATATCTCTCAGAACTGTTTGGGCCCATCAACAAACACAGAGTTGAATGCATCACTTTTTCAGCACGAGTGCTCCAAGGAACTGGAAATAGCAAAACTGTCTGCAGTACACACACTGCTCTTTCGAGGGAAAACGAGAATTTGACTATCGATTTGTCATATGGATCACTTACCTCGTAGTGGAGCATAAAATTCTTCTCTTTCAAACCACTGCAATGAAACAAAGGATATGAAATGCACATACACCTGAAAAAGTTGGCCTATTTCAAGTTTGAGCACCTCATGTGCCCAGCCCGATTCTTCCTGCAATGTTTCAAGAATCCTACCACTCCGAACTAGTCGGTTGATGCCTCCACTTGTGGTCGGGTTCTAGTATCAGAGGGAAAGGAGAAGATACCAACTTACCCTGTTAACACAGATATAGGATTATTCTTGAAGGCCGAGTCTATGGAGTCAAATGTTACTGTACATAATACCTGGAGATGAGAAATGATAAAGTACGTGATGAGTCCTCTACAAACTTCCGGTTTATGTCTGTAAATCCAAAGGAAGGCTTGGAAGGTTAATTATTTTCCATACCTGTGTCTGTCCCCTCTGAAAGAGTGCAGATCCATGGAGAGGTTTATAGAGATCTTTCTCACAGGATATCTGACGAAGATCTGTTAGTTGTCGCCCATCACATCTGAAGTATCACATACAGCAAAATGTAAGAAGGGTTGCCTTCATCATGTAATGTAGGTGTGTTCTATAGCACAGCATTCAGGCTTGAGGCTAGCTCCAACTTAAAGAGCCTAACTCAAAACCATTGACCCTCTTTCCCTAATGACCAACTACATGTAACTTTGCTATCGTAAGAGATGATACCAGCACTTACCTTATATTCTCATCGAGTATAAGATCCCTAAATATACTTTTAGTCAGATTATTACAAGCTTCCGAGAAAGCACCAGGGTCTGTATCAGGGAAGTTTTCTGGAAAACAACAAGAGATGTTGCCAACTTGGACACCAGAGGTATTGTGGATCAAGGTCTTCTGGGCTGTTGTCCCAGATGATCAATGGGTCATCATGCCAGCGCTTCTCTGGTTTCCAAATGATTACTGGAACTGACTAGCAGAGCCACTATAGTTATGTATCATCTTGTCCCAAACAGGCTCATAAAGGCCACTACATTTTCTGTTCTGGTACTCCTTAACCTATCGATGGTGGAAACTACAGACTGACCCTGACTTTCATTTAGAATCAAGGAACACGGAGAATGAAATATTTCTCACCTTTTAGTTTCTCAAGCACATCTTTTCTAACATCAGATAAAGCGTTATCTCTTGAGATCTAGAAAGAGACAACAACTAGTGATGGTCAGAGGCCCTAAGACATCACAAGGTCTAATCGAACATGATATAAATCTACATGCTTCACTGATAGATTTACGAATCGTTTCCTACACTGAACACCAATGGGTCAAATAGCCATGCGTTCTGTTCAGATGTATTGAAGTCTCAACGAAGATTTACCTTATCATGTTTGAAATCTGTTAATATGGCCTTAATCCTCGCAGAGCCCAAACTGAAGAGAGAAGGTCACCATTGACAATGAGGTAATAGTAAAAGCAGAGAAAAAACAACGCCTTCAAAATTGGAAAGTGATACACCAGAGCTCAGCATATTGGCTTGGTTTGATCCCCACATAGGTTGCGTTACCTTTCTGTGGCCTGCATAACTTCCTCTGTGACTGTCACCACAACCGGCTCATATGTCCGTTTCTCCTGCCCGTATTCCTGTTGTAACACTTCCATTTGCTGTACAATCTTCTCTGTATGTTTGATGCCTTCCACTATTGCCCTTTTGAAATCTTCTGGGAGAATTCTGTCAGCTGAGGCGTCAAACATAACTGAAGAAGGGAAAGAGTTCGCAGTGACCAGGTCAGAAATGGAAATCTTGAAACAAACAAATAGGTAACAGCTGCAGGAATTGCTTTTTTGAGCAAACTTTAACCCTGGATATTGCTCACTGTTGTTGTTGTCAAACAAAAGTTGAACAACTGGGTCCAAAAGGGACAAACACTCACCAATTTTCTCCTTGTTTGTACCAGCAAGGACCAGATTCAACCGGCTCATAGCAAGTTCTTGTCTGGTGGGGTTGATCACAACTTCATTGTCAATAAAGCCTACTCTCACAGCACCTGAAATCAGAGAAACGATAACTCTGCAGTGGATATACCTCTGCAAAGAAACCACCACCCCAGTTCAACGTTCAGACCCAAAGTATACTGGGTTGTACCTTTAACAAATCCAATTCAAAACATCGCTTCTTCATAGAACAACATTTCTATCTAGGTCTCAAAGAAGCTGCCCAGTGACTGCATCACCATTACTTACCAACGGGTCCATTCCAGGGTATATCAGAAACAGACAGGGCTGCTGAGGCTGAAAAAGATGAGATGGAGTCGAGGAATCCAGTGAAGGATGGTTGGCAAAACTGACTTCATGAAAATACAGTTGGGATTGCTAGTACAAGTAGAGTATGAAGTCAGGAAATCAACAAGGATAATCTACTATGGTGCAGGGTTCCTGCAGCCTGTGGAGCACCAAATTTAAGACCTTTTTAAGACTTTTTAAGACCAAGTATCGGCAAAATTTAAGACCTATTTTCTTCTAAATGAAGCCCCTGAACATCCCTGGAAGGGTTTCTGCAAGGGCAGAATGACAGGGACCGACACGGCCAAGAAAGTGGGTTTTGGTACTTGGGCGGGGGGCCTGGGGGGCCCTCCCCCAGAAAAATTTTGATTTTCAGAAGCCCGGAGATGCGATTTCCTGACATCTGCTGCCAATTTTTTACAACTGCCTTGATATGAAATTTAAGACCTTTTTAAGACCTTCCCACAGAAATTATCAAATTTAAGACTTTTTAAGGCCTTGAAAATGGAAGTGCCAAATTTAAGACTTTTTAAGACTTTTTAAGACCTTGCAGGAACCCTGATGGTGAGTTTTCCTCAAAGATATTTTGGGAAGTTAATCACAAAAGTTCTGTTTGTATAGCGGCATACCTGCATTAATTGAGATGACATCAGGATCATGGAGACCATCTATTGCAAGCTGGTTGCAAACGAGTTGTGTTTCATAGAAATATCCGGCGGGAAAAAGGGGACGCAGAGATCGATCTGAAAGACAATGATAGACATGATACAGATAATGTGCTCCATTATGTCAAAGTTCATTGCCAAATCTTTCTACATGAGACATTTCCATTTGAATTGCTGGATACACCTATAGCACTAATCCTCATGTAATGCATTGACAACATACTCACCAATCATCCGTCCTGATAATATCTCAGCTTCAGAAGCTCCGATTTCTCGACGCAAGTAGTTTGTGGGAATGCGGCCAGCAGCGGCTGCCTTCTGACGGAAATCCACCTGAAAATGATTATCAGTACAAGTAACCAGGACAAATACCCATCACTCACTGATAGCACCTAGCGATTAGGCCTACTGGTATCATCAACTCCATTTAGGAATCTGCCTGTGGACTGATCCTCATTTCCAAGAGTGATTGTTAGACTCAGTTACAATTTAAAGCAGAACAAGTTGTACTCACTGTTAAAGGTAGAAATGAAGCAGTGCTCGGCTTAGTTTTGCTGACAGCTGTCACCATGACTGACGTTTCTCCAAGCTGAAAGTGAAAGTAACAATTAACATTTGATTAATGCATTCATTTTCTTGCAAGAGTAAGAGACGTATCGCCACTCTGTATGCTATCCATTTTTGTAATGTCTTTGTCACCCATATCAGACTTCAGTGCCCCCCCCCCCACGTACCCCCCCCATCCGTAGCAGGCCAAAAAAAAACTAACCTGAGCCACAGACGTTCCATCAGCAAATCTGGCCAATTTGCCTGTACTAATCTTCAGTTTCCTGCAAAAAGAAAACCGACAGCGATAACAGATCAAAATAATGGCATAAGGATCAATGGTGTTCACAACTTAGCATTTGGCCTTGGGACATTTACATACATGTACTGATGTACATTGTGCAGTGTAATACACTGTGCTAAGCACAGAGCTGTTGAACATTCACAGAAGAAGAAGACTTTTCAACGACTTACTTCCCGCCAATGTCGATGTCAACACTTCCAACATTTTCTCCAGCCCATACATTCTTATTTCTAACTGATCTAAAACAATCATTTGCTTGTCGATGTAAGTTATTCAGTAATTTAGTGTTTATTTTGGAGCCACACAGCCTGCACATGGAGGCTGACATCTTGGTTGTTGAGACTCGGTGGGGAGTTGGAGAGTATCAACTCCTAAACTCAGTGAAGTCCGAGTGCATTCGGCTGGCGTTCATTTCCCAACTTCCTGACGAGATATAGACGGCCATGCGGTGGGAATGACAGGACTGCGGGCGACTTTGAGAGGCGGTCAATTCAAATCTTCTCTTTTTGAAGCAATCCTTGTTCAAATCGTTACTTACATGGTGAGCAGATTGCAATCTGATAATGTAGATTTTGATGTGACAACAATTTGTCCCACACATTCAGCCTGTCGTTGTTGGATCTGCGACTCTTTTAGGCCGGGCCTACACCACGTCCCGCGCTTTGCATGCTTTGACAGGTGTTGAGTGTACATTAATGACATGAAGGCTACAGGAAGTAGCCTACAGCATTTACTCTTCATTCCAAATCCCCTTGGCGCGAGGTTTTCGGCCGATATCTCCTCAACGGCTGGGCCAAATTCAACATACCATACATCAATAAACTTGTCTTTCTTGCCGGTATCTTTCTGCTATCTTCATTTTTTGCGTAAGGCCTGCATAACGGATCTCTTTCTCAAAACCCATTTCATTTCGCGATGCTGTTCAGTGCAGTTTACACGTGCGCGATGCATTGCGTCATTTCAAAATGGCCGCCATTTCGGCCGTCAGCACAAACGGTGATTTGTGAAACNAAACTAGGCCTTGATTCTCGGAAATACGCATCAGGCAGGCATTTTGGGGACCTTCACGATGCTATGAGACCTCGACCAGCATTCTCCCAACACTTTGAAAATCCAGTAAAATTCAATACTGTGGGGCTTTAAAATTCTTTTGTGTTGACCTGATGTAAAGTGGAGCCATGCCTGACGACCATCCGCTGCTGGGTAAGAGGAAGAAGAAAAGGGCAGTCTGTGCCAATCCCTTGTTCCTCCAGTGGTTGACAGAATGGAGGGATGAAGCCAATGAAAAGGGTTGGAAGAGTGCATTCAACTATTCAAAGGTATGACCCAAATTTATTCATCCTCCCATAGCAGGGCTTTGGTCTCGCTCCTCTTCATACACTTGCAAACAAAGTTGGGGTGAGTGGATGAAGAGGAGCGAGGTAAAAATCCCTGCTGTGGGAGGATGAAATTCATTGGAAAACCTGATACTTGAGCTTGGAGGTTACTCGAGCCATTCTACTGTTTCAATTGAAATGCGACCTTCAAGTTAGTTTTCCTCCCTTTTACTGTTTTAGGCAATCAATTCCCTGAAGCGGTACCCTCTACCACTGCCAACTGGAAAAGACTGTAAAATTCTGGAACATTTTGGTGATAAAACATGTTCGATGTTGGACAGAAAGTTGGCAGAATACCGTGCAATGCATGGTAAGTCTCTGTAAAGTTCTGAAATTTACCTTTCTGACAAAATTTTCTCTTGTAACGGTTTGAGGCAGTGCTAATTGCGAGCCATAGTGGCATGTCAGAAGTTAAATAAGGGCCCTGTCTATCCTTTGTACTCCTATCTTTGTATTTCAGGTGGTGAGCTACCTGCTCCGCCTGTTGTGGATGATGAACCAGTTACTCCTGTCAAACGGAAGAAAAAGGCAAAGAAAGCCGAGGTGCCTGTTCCTGGTCATCGTTCCTGGGAGCCAGCCCCTGATCCTCAGTTTGCACATTTGGTTATCCCACCTCCACCTGATGATGGTCTGAACGCTACCCCTGGTGGAAAAAAGGTAAATTACCCCTCTCATCACATTCCTTCACTTTAATGCCCAACATCTTGCCTTCAAACAATCAACTGGATGTGAAGACAAATCATCTTGTTCTCAAACCTTTCAGAAAACACCCCGCAAAGACAAGGAGTACATCCCTGCATATAGATCAGGACCATATGCCATCCTTATTGCCCTGTATCGTAATCAACAGGTGAGAGTGTGAAGTATGACCTTTAGGTCAGTTTGGGGTCAAGGTTCCTGGTGACCTTCAGAGGGTGGTGACTGGTCAGGTATCATTCACCAGGGTGGTAATGGTATGTGGGACCTGAAGAACTGACACTGGCTTACAGTCCTAAAGCAAGGATATTGAAGCAACAGTCAGTACAGAATCAGTTGTATTTCCACTTGGTACAGGCTACTATTGAATGATGTAAAAACCAGCTCCCCTTGTTAGTGTCAGCGGCTTGGTTGCCCTTCTATTCCTGTATCATTTATTCCTTTCAGATGCCCCACAGCAGAGGTTACATGTTGAAAAAGGAACTAATGCAAGATGCACAACCGTTGTCTGAAAAATCATTCACAATTGTAAGTAGGATATAAGTCTTAAAATGAAGAGCTGTGTGCCAAATATAACTGGAATTAGAACTGGAGCCCCCACCCTGTAAAGCTTTCATCCAGCGGGGATTGAATCCTAGCTGAGGAATTTAACAGATTATTAGGCCCTACATGAGGCTAAGTTCTTTCTAACAGTCTGGTTGGGAAAAAAGTTTTCATATGCAGTTTTGTATCATTTCAGCCTGATCCTGGATCAAGGTACACAGCCTGGTCGTCAATGGGAACACTAGTCAAGAAAGGTCTGGTTTTGAAAGCAAGCAGCCCTGCCAAGTAAGTAGACCTACAAGTTACCAGTGGCATCGTGGAAGGTTCAATACGTGTGACCTGATGATTCCCACTTTACCTTCCAGGTATTCCATCACAGACGCTGGCTGTGAACTAGCTCACAAAATCCTCGCTGCTGAGCAAGCACAGGGAGGGGCTGACCATCGTGCAGAGAATATACCACAGTTTACAACGAATGCAGTCTCTCCAGTGAAGAAGCCAACATCAGCTGTCGGAGCTCCTCAAAAGAAAACTACCCAGAAAAAGTAAGTTTCTTCTTCAGCCAAGTTGCTGCAGTTTCTCCAGCATCCCTCCCTCATCGCATGTTCTCATTCTGTGCTTTCACTTCAGAGTGCCTGCAGTTCCCCCGGCAATGGTAGAGACGGGGCGATCTGGATACGGTACCCATAGCCTCAGCGATAGTGATAGTGATAGTGATATAGTTGTACAAGAGGATATCCCAGCAGAGGAACCTGGCCCAGTGAACCTGTAAGTATATAAGCAGTATTTACTCTACATGTATTGCTTCTATGAAAAGAGGCCTACTAATGCCATGGTGTTATTGTTTTTCAGGAGTCTTTGTGATGCTACTGGTCTTCAGTTCACTTACATTGACAACACAGGCAAACCGGTCAAGAAGAAGGAAGAGGCTTGTGTACTCGTGGATGGTAAGTGTTACAGTTTCATTGTGCTACTTTATGTTTGACTGGAGCTCTGCCTCTTGGTATGATTCCTTTGTGATTGTAGATGGCACCTTTGACAAGGAGTGACAGAACCCTCAGTCATTCAGTAGAATGAATACTTGTACTATGAAGTTGATGCATAAAACTTGTCCTTTTCCAGAGGAGGTGTCCATTGGCCTGCTGATCAAGTGTAACTATTATGATCTACTAGTCTCACCACTGAGGTACAAACTGGACAATTCAAGGTTGGGTCACTATTTCATCAGGGCTTTACATAGAGAGCTTTTCTTCAGTGCTCATGAAGGAACCAATTTCTTTGCCCTTCATGAGCTCAAGTGTGTTGTACCAAGGGTCATGAACAATCCAATATCTGCACCTATCTCTGACCCCCACCATGTTATCTGTGATGGGTCTGAAAGGTACATTACAGCTATGATGATGTTGACCTCTGACCATGTTGTTTTCGACCCGATGTCTCGGATGTCTGACCATATTGTGTTGTGTTTCAGGAACCGTGAAGGACCCAACGTCTATGCCTATATCCATCATGAAGATGCAGCTGCCTGTTCCAGTCTACAGCCTCCTGCTGGAGTTGAAAAGCCAGCTGTTGCATCAGGCAAAGTGCCGACGAAAAGTAAAAAAGTGCCATCAGTTGCTCCTGCTGCCAAGAGTTGTGTTCCTGAAAGAGTGGAACCTCCTTCATCCAGATCTCAACTCGTGACAGATCTTCCTAAAACATTTGTGCCAACAGCGCCATATGCTGCTAGTTCTAGTCAAGAATCCACGAGTCAGGATTCACAAAGCAGTGTCAATTCAGTGGAGTCAACAGGGAGCTGCACTGTGCCAAAGTTCATATTCCAGCCTGGAGAGTTTGAGGTGGTTCTGTGTGTCGATAACAGGGAGCATTTCGGAGCGTGGGTATTTTCTTTTCAAGTTTAAGTTGAGCATCAGAATTTCCATTACAGTCTGACTGAGATGGTTCTATCTCCTTCGCTTTCAGTGGCTGCAGCAAGAAAAACCTTCTTCCAGAGCTGATGAAGAATGGTGTCCAATGTGATGTGAGGAATTTAGCTGTTGGTGACTTTGTATGGATTGCAAGAGAGAAGGTGGCACTCGACCACAGTAAGTACTCCAGTAGATCTACAGAATGGCTTTTCTTATTGCTTTTCTCCACCATTCAATATCTTGTCTTCACTTTCCAGACCAGCTACGAGCACCAAAGGGCAGGGAACTAGTCTTGGACTTTGTCATCGAAAGGAAACGCATGGACGATTTAGCTGGTAGCATAAAAGATGGCCGCTTCAAGGAACAAAAGGTAGAGTCTATCCTTAAGCAGGACACTTGCCTTGTTCTTGTCAGAAAGTTTTACAGATCTTGAACCAATCTTGCTTTCAGTTTCGCCTGCGACAGTGTGGATTAAGAAAGCCGGTTTACCTGGTGGAGAAATATGGATCTGCACAGAATCTAAGTCTACCGGAGGATACCTTGAACCAAGCAATAACGAATACTCAGGTATGTCTCCTACTCCATGTGATCTTGGTTAGGGCAGCTGAAGGTTAAGGATGCCAATCCCACAAAACTGACTCTGCTCTGTTTCCAGCTCTGCTCCTCTTGTCTTGATTTACACTTTCTGTTAGGCTGTTCAAAAGCATTCAGAAGCTTTGATTTGAAGTCGGCGCCACCTGTGGGCATAGGGAGAACATCTTCTAATGTTTTATCAATTCTCATTCTTGACGTTTCAGATTGTGGACAATTTCTTCGTGAAGTATACAAACGACCAAAAAGAATCTGTGGCCTATTTGACAATCATGACAAGATATCTACAGAAGTGTATAACAGTAAGTGGATGTAGGCCTATGTGAATTGTGAAGTGTATAATGGTGAGTAGATAAGCTGTTCAGCTTAGAGGAAAAGTAGGCCTGTGTGAAATGGCTTGATTTTCCTCGTCAAAGCATGTTCTGTACCTCTGCAACATGATGAAATCCTTGACTCGCGTTTCCCTTTTCAGAGGAAAACTTTAATTGCCTGCTCCAAAGACGACAGTGACGACAGAGAAGAGTTTGACATCACATCACCCCAGCTGCATCTCATGACTTTCGATGAATTCAACAAATGCAGTGTGAAAAATCAGGTCGGTGTCTGTAAGGTTTGGGTAGTGAAAGTTCAGCCGATGTCGTTTAGCTGTGCTGCATGTATATGTTCATGTGTGTGTACCCTGTAGATGTGTACGTTCACCCAATGTCTTGTCTCCATTCCAGGCACTAACAGTCAAGGAACACTTTGGTAAACAGTTGATACAGATCTATCGGATGTCTCAAGAGAAGGCTCTGGCTTTACTGAACAAATACAGCACTCCTCAAAGGTAGGCCTTGTGTGATTAGGACTACATGTACAGTCGAAGCAGCTCCGTGACACAATGCTTTTGAATACCTCGGCCTATGAACAGAGTGAGAGCGAGAGTACTCAATCTAACCCAAGCAACATAGTAAGCTAGCACTGTTTAACAGCTCTGTATTCATCTCACTTCCAGTTTGGTCTCAGCCTATGATCAGTGTATTAGCAGTAAGGAAAAGGACAATCTTCTATCAAGCCTGAAGTGTGGAGCTACAAATAGGTAGGCCTTGAATATCACTTGGTCTTAAGTGTGGTGAATATAAACTGACTCTTCCTCGAGTGCCCAGATCATGAAGATCAGACAAGATTTGACAGGGATGGTTCATGGAGAGTTGGTGCATCCAGAATCTCTGACTTTCCATAGACCTTACACAATGTAGAAACGATTTCATTATTCTTTTTCCAGGAACTTTGGTCAGGCCTTGAGTAAGTTGGTAGCTCAGGTCTACACAACAACAGGACCTCTGCCTCCGTGAGAGTTACAGCATTTACCGTATTCCACATGAGTCAATCAACACAAGAGAACCTCTGCTTCAAGAGGGAGCGACAGCAGTTGGTGCACACTGAATCAACAGGACCTCTACCTCGAGAGTGACAGCATTAGTGCAGAGTACCGATTCAACACAACAGCAGGACCTCTGCCGCAAGAGAGCGACAGCATTCTAGTCTATGTACTGGGTTTATAGTTTAGTTAACGAACATTTATTGTTCGCCGTATATTTTCTGTAATGCATTGTAAAGAGAAACATAAACGTCTATATTATATTCACAAAAATGATGTGTTGTCTTGGTTACTCGTCGTTTGTCTTGGTTACTGGTCGTTTGTCTTAGTTACTTGTCGTTTGTCTTGGTTACTTGTTGAATTGTCTTGGTTACTAATCGTATTGATTTGTCCATTCATGATGGTGGCCATAAATCTGAATTTGAGTCATTTCTTCATTCATATATTGTTTTATTCCAATAAATATGTACAGATATTGTTCACTATGCATGTATATGTCTCATCACAGTATTACATGTACAAAATTTACCATCTTCACACACTATTTATGTGTTCGTAGCTGTGGATTAAGTTTGTGTTTATCTGGACGGAAATATTGGAGGGGCAGTATGCTCGCTACCTATACACAGCAAAGAGCAAGAAAATGTGATCTCGAATTGATGAACTTCCATGTAGATTGCCTAACATCATGACCTGTCTTGCTCAAAATTACCAATACTTTCCTAGGACGGATCATGATGTCAATTTATGAGGATAGATGTGGTTTCTTGTACTTGAAATTGCATATTCAAACAACCCATGTTATTCTATTGAAAAGAGTCTTCAGCTCAAATTGAGGGGATTGAAAATATGTGAAGTCCAGTTTAGAAGTGTTCAGCTAGTCGCTGGTCACTTCTCAGCTTTTGTTCAAGTTGCATGTATTTATGGGGTGCCATCTCCTTGTGTCTGAAAGAGAAAGTGAAAAGGTCAGTTGCGTAATTGAAAGTGGTCAATAGAAGCCATCAGTCAAGGGGATTTAAAGTTAGTGCCTTGCACCTGCATCTATTGTGAAAAGATGCTAGTTCTAGCAGACAAATACAAAAGAACATTCTCTTGATCATGCTCAAGCATGAATGGGTCTCCTTGGGGTGTAGTTGGTCAACTGACTGACACCTATTATGTTTGGATTAGGCTACCGGCATTCCGGGTACTGTCTTCCAGAGAAATGACGATTTAACTTGCCTGTTGAGCCGAAGCTCGAGTATATGAATCCTGAACATGGCTTCACTGCAGTAGTTGAGGTATTCATCCTCGTCGTCTTTCTGCATGGAAACCTGGTGCTGCTGGTACCACTGTTGTCGTTTCTGGAGGTCTTGGGTTTCCTGCAGGATCACAGAACAGCCGTGTCATTGTAAGCAATGTGTACTGATGTTACAAGACAGTTACTGATACTGGGTACAGTCTTGAGTAGTGAGATGGTGTAGTGTACTCTTAAGGCCTGTTATCATGGTAATGTCTACTACTATTTTGCCCCCAAATTGTTGCCGTTTGCCTACTTCCCATTTCGTCTACTCCTGCTCCCATATTGAATACTGAAAAAACGATCCTTACCTTCTCAAATCTTGCTTGTATCAAGTTTGCCTTATCAATGAGTCTCTGCTTGAGATCAGCCAAGCAGTCTTCCTTCAGTCTAAATGCCTGCGGTCGTGAAATCTTCTCTGGGTCACCAATCTGAGCCAAGAATGGAGCCAAGTAGTCAATCTCCATCTCTTGTTTACGTTTTTTCTCCTCGGCCAGCTGTTTCTCCTGAAAAAGTTGAGAAGTTGCTAAGGAATAGTTACTGAAGCTTCCTTACTTCAATTGGTGGACCACAGCCACAAGAGGCCAGTAATGTCTGCCTGCCGGTTCAATTGTTGAAAAGATGGGATCACATAACCTGTTGTCTCAATCTGACATGATGAATGGCAGGTTTCCCCACTTTTCCTGTTGTGTCAAAGCATTTCACATTGTTACCGCAGTCTCCAGAAGCCCTTCTGCGGAAGTCGAAGAGCAGCTCATTCAGTGCTCACTAGATCCTTTCAGAGCAACTAAAACAGACATACATGTATAATTGTAGGCCTACAGAGTGGCGATTTGGCTGGGAGTCAAACCCGTGCCCTCCCCGTCATGAGTCCAACACACTCTAACCATTGCACTACTGTGCTCCCCCAAGGCATTGGCATCAGCTGGTATACTTACCAGTTCTTTCCTATGTTTCTTGGCTTTCTCATTCCTCTCTGTATCATACACTGAAATCTCCAGCTCAGAGATGGTCTCCTCTTTGGTACGCTCGTTCAAGATCTCGCACACCTGTAATTGGACACTATACTGTTAGAAACAGGGTACCGGTACTGACATGTCAGAAATACAGGGCTTTGCCCAGTGTCAAACTTATTCTGTCAGTCAGGAGACAAGCGAGAAGGCGCTCTGTCTGAGCAACTTACCTCGTCCTCGGACTGTCTGACCGTGTTCCTGCTCTGATCCTCAGCCTCTAACAACGCCAGCATCATCTGATACAACTCCACATTCTTCTTCTGTTTGGATGTTGGGTCCACCTGGAATGTAACATGCATGTCGGAGGACATCACCATCGTGGCTCCCTTCTCCTCAGCATTCGCTGGTTTGATGAATTCTCTCGTTGAGGATGAGATACGAGGATCCTCTGTGTGGTATGTTAGTTGGATCTTCTCCTCCGAGATATGGAACACTCGTTCCTCTACGTCTTCATTTGCTGGCTTCTTACGATTGCGGTGGAATTTCTCGACTATTTTCTGTCGTGTAAAAGACAAGATTGGTTCGTGAATGTTAGAGTAACAGATCAGGTGTTTCTCAAGTGGACACTTTCAATCAAGGGCAACCCTTGAGCTAACAATCACTTCCTTACCAAAGGGAGGCCTGATTTGATAATGTGGTAGAAAGTGAAACGAAAAGTGAACTTTTCTTCAGACCCTTGCAAGTCATGCTCCCATATTCCTTGAAAGTCAAACTGTCACTCACAGTAGGCCTACTTACAAATATAGGTCTTGAAGTGATCACGTCAGCTGGACCAAATTTCTTTGGTCGTTTACCAAAATCAATATTCCTGTAGTAGAGGAAGTCTTCCCGATCGATGAAATGTTCCGTCATAGAAACTGGTGTTTCTTCCCTCTTGACTAAACCATCGACTCGGGCCTCGTTGTAGAAGATCATGGTGCGGTTGTTCTCGGGACCAGGAGCATTGGCCTGGTAGTTGTGCTCTGAAAAGTGAAATGTCACGAAGTAAGAGATCAGATGAAGCGAAGGCAAAGAAATGCATTGCAAATTAATGTATCCATCCCAAAACCTATCCAAACATTCGTTGGTCTCCATCAGCCCAGTGAAAGACCAGTAGAGAGGTCAACAGATATGATTCCCAAGCACTTCTCAGAATGCCTAACCCGACAAACCTTAGACATGCTTACCTTTCAAATGCCGTTGTCGACCAGCGGCATAGAACTCAGTTATCCAACCTGTCCTGTGATTATGAACCCTCTGTTCAAGCTTATCGGCCCGGTTCTTGTAGAATTCCTTCACCATGGTGCAGTCGGTCACTGAAATGGATCACAACTGACTTAGATAACAGCTTGAATTCGAACCTTTCCAAACAAACAAATCTGACAGCAAATCTGATGCACGATACTGGTGTACCAGAGGATAAAGTCCTATATGCAAGTCCATGACACAATAGTCTGGTATTCCTGTCACACCGCCTGTTTGGCCATGGAGAATGATGTAAATAGGGTCTTATATCAGATGATGATAAGCCACTTACACTCCCTGTCTTCATATATTGACAGTCTGCAGACGATGCCATCTCTGACGAGGTATGGAGCAAACTTTTCCAACTTTGCCCTCTTGTACAGCTTCGTCTTCTTCCCCTGGGGACACTTCATTTCAAAGTCCCTCGGCGAGATTTCTATCGGTAATATCCAAGATGGTGGCATGTCGAGATGCTTCTCGACCTCTTCCTCTTCTTCCTGGAAGAAATAAGTAACAGTCAGTATTGTCAGTGATGAGGAAACCTACTCCATCTACTGGGTCATCAGAAATGACCCCTGAGCAACAGTTACAGCTCTGAGAAAAATTCTTTGGTTACTCTATCTACATTTATTTTAGAAACACAACGTTTCAACCAGTGTACCCTGGCCGTAGTCCTGTGTACACTTGTACACAGGACTACGGCCAGGGTACACTGGTTGAAACGTGTTTCTAAAATAAATGTAGATAGAGTAACCAAAGAATTTTTCTCATGTTTAGTTTCACCTATCTAAAATGTCACTCAAAGAAGTTACAGCTCTGCCGCTGTCTCTCTTAGTCCATGGGATGTGTGTTTACTGAGCCACCCTGTTGACTGCCCTATTTTGACTTTTGGAACATGGGAGAGAAGAGTTGTCATTTTGAATCTGAGTAATATCCTTACCTCGTCTTCATCAATATCATACTCATCCTCAGCAGGTGCATCTGGGATCTGAAGGATGGGCTTGTCGTTGCTGGG
Source organism: Notospermus geniculatus (assembly GCA_002633025.1). NCBI lineage: Eukaryota > Metazoa > Nemertea > Pilidiophora > Heteronemertea > Lineidae > Notospermus > Notospermus geniculatus. The sequence goes on along the minus strand of NMRB01001161.1, from coordinate 83,776 downwards.
GAACATGAACTCCCACAAGGTGCAGTCACCGAGGTCATACTTCAGGTTCTGAAAACAAAGGCAAGAACTGTGTGATTTTCTGTGCTAAGTTGGAAGTCACAATTAAGAGAATGAAGATTGGTTCAAGAGATAGGGACAGGATTATCGGCCAAATCCCAAGCCAGCAGACTGCAGGCAAATCCGAACTAAAGCCATCCTCTCAGCCCTGGGGCTGCGAAATGATCCCCTCTGTCAGGGGAGGTGAAATACTGAGCGAAATGCCCTGACACTCTGCATGGGCTCAGTAGTCTGCACTTACCTTGACTCCCTCAGAACAGTCCTGCATATTGACCCAGTAGTTCTGATGGTTCCACACACTCTCAATACCAAGATAATTACTGCTATCCAAGGGATGAGCGATGCCTGTGAAGGGTTCGATGAAGAATCCCTCAGGTACCTCCCTCTTGCCAGGTAAAATCATCACCCAGGAGTGAATTCTCAAACCGTGGAGTGGATCTGGTGGTGGCTTCTCTAACTCCTATTTGAAAAGTAGATAAAGTATCACATACTGCAGATAATCAACCCCTCTTTCCTGTTATCTCATTGATGGAGACTTGCTGCTTGTCTAGTGACTATATTGCTGATAATACTTGCTGCTTTTCTAGAGACTAATAATTGATGATGAGACTTACTGCTTGTCTTTCCTCCTCTTCTTTCCTCTGCTTCAGCTTCTCATCCTTCTCTGCATCAACTATTCTCTGAGCCATCTTCACCTCGTATTTGCTCCTCAGATCCTTCGGTGGTTTCACTGCATATTTCTTCTGTTCTTTAGCCTTCTCGGCCGCTTTAACCTGGAGATGATGGTCAGATTGGAATAATCCAGACAATACTGAACTGAAGACCACAGAGACAGTCACACTGTGCGACTACTGCCTGATTCTCCGTACTAACCCTAAAGGCTGTTGAAGTAAACACTGTCTTACCTCTTCCTTCTTCTTCAGTAAAGGACATATCTCCCTGGTTTCATCCATGAGGCACATTTCCCTTGTAGCATAGCCACTGACTACATAAGCATCATATCCAACACCGAGTAGCAGTGAACACAGCAACATACTGTAGTCAAAGCAATTGCCCTTTTGTCTCTTTAGAATTGTTGTTGGGGCATAGAGCCTTTTGGGCTGGAATAAGAACACAATTGATGATTACAATGAGTGAAATAAGTGGTGGCATTCTGTTGAACATTTGTGACAGTTCCCCTGATGATTGCATACCAGATCACTGATAAGAAGATGCAAGCAGTATCTGCCGGTACATGTGGGGATACCAAGGGTACATATCACAGCCTCTCTGGGTTGTGTACCGAGCTCACATTGTAATACTTACAAGATCGGTAGGTGGATCAAGGGGAATAAAATTCAGATAATCTGCAACAAATTCTGCAGCACCATCCCAGTCGTAGACTTCTGGAAATGGCAACTTCGTCACTCTGATCGTTGTACAGACAAATTTCTGAAAAAAAGAAAAGAGCAACGACTATTGAATGAGAAGATCTAGGCCTACTAGGCTACTACACTTGTCCAATCCCTGCAATATCACAATTTGAAGAATATAATTAAATCTATTCCAGTATAAATCATTACCCACCTCCACTCCACATTCATTGATTGGGTTCAAAAACAATGGTTTTCTGTCTCGATATAAGTGAACATATTGCCTCCTGAAGTTTTCAGCATACCCCAGTACCAGCTTCTCTTTCCGGCCATTCTCTTTGTAGGTATGGGGAAATTCACTCTCATCAAATATTTCAGCTGGTTCTCTAAAAGAAAAGAAGGGACTCCGATGATTAAAAGTAAAACATTCCATTATTGTCAAAAACAGCTTGCTCTAGACCTGTCCTAAGAAGGCCTATTTCAATATTTGCTAGTCGGCCCTAGGGCCTAGGCCTAGGCCTAGGGCTGAGAAACTTGAGTCGATCTCATTGCACAACACTATTGTAGAATCATCTAGCCTAGGCCCTAGCGTATATCATGTACCTAGGCTATATGAAAACCAGAGTCTGAAATGGGCATAGGCCTAGGCTAACAAGAACGATCAGCAACAATCAATCGCAGATCGAATCGGCAAAATAACATTTGATCTCATGATCTTACACTTCAGTTTTTGGGTGTTCCACCACAATCTTTGCAAGTTCTTCCCTGAGGGCTTCAACATCCTCCTCCACCTGTGCATCCACTTCTCCTTTCTCACTACCCCCAGCATCACTCCCTCTTTCGCTTCCTCCGACAACACTGGACTTGTGTGATTTGGCGTCAGGCTCAGCATCACCATTCTCTCCTTCATTTTTGGGACTGGCTGGAACAGCAATGTCAGGGACTTGGACGTCCTCTTGTGACTGTTCAACAGCACCTGGCGACTCTACTTTAATGTCACCAGCTGCACCATTTGTTTGTTCACTTGTTCCCTCATCTGGAGTTCCAACAGACATTTTGTCAGGGGTTACCACACGTTTTTAGGACCCCAAAAGATGCTATTTTTCTGATTTTTTCATGAACCGACTGACTCCGACAATGAAGCTTTATTTTTCCGCTCATTGGCAACTACAAAAATAGTGCGGATATAAAAAGACCTGTTTCATGTAAAATATTGTGTTCTTCTCAAACTAACTGACTACATTGTCAATTTAATTTGTTGTTATGAATATCTGTTGTGGAAATGTTATGTTGTATGACAAATTTGACTTCCTCGGTTAATTTCCTTAGAAACGAAATCAATGCGCGAAAGTGTACGAACTCTCCTTCGGCAAAAAGTTCATGGAGGTAGGAATGTTGCGGCTGAAAATGGCTGACAGCTGACAAGTCGAAATTTTCCCGATTTCATTCACATTTTCCGAGATGTTGGGTGAAAAATAGCCCCGAAAAATTTGTCGAGAAACGGTAAACAAAATTTAAGATGTTAATTGATTAACATACCATTCGCTGACTTTGCCAATAGCCTTTAATCGAATTGAAATCCTCACTCAACATGCTCAAAGTGAGACCAGTCTCTGTCACTGCATGCACAGCTGTGCAGTCTGAGTCAGTGCATGCATACAGCACAGTCACTGTGCATGCTAGTGTTCATTTATGTAGGCCTATGCATTTTACATGCACTGTCCAGGCATGCAGGCAAGGCATTCAGCATTTTCAGGTGGGCCTTTCTGCTGTACACAACGTCACAAACACTATAGGCCTAGTAAATAAACAGCGGACCTGAATTCTAAATCAGAAAACACTGACAACAAAAGTGACATTGACAAAAAGCAGGACGATCATGATGACGATAATCACTCTTGACTGGATGACACTCATTGACACTGTTTATCATCAAGATCGGAGGAAGACGACAGGCCACTGAAGAGCAATACAAACGCAACCAACATCATTGACCGAGGCCAAACCAGAGGCTCTAGAGGCTGAGTTTTATCACTGTCTTTTCCAGTTTGATCATCACAAGGTCCAGAATGTACTCTGAGTGGAAGTCACTTCAGTCGGCCATCCAGACTGACGACAGTAACGTCAGCGTACTCAACAGTTTCCCTGATCCAGTGGGTAAAGATGTGGCAGGTGCAGTTGTCAAGCATTTGGCACAGAGTCTGAGTCTTGGTGCTACCAACTGTGAGCCGAGCAAGCTGAACAGTGACAAGGAAGTCAAATGGACCATGGAGGCATGTGAACTTTTATGACATCTCTGTAATGTACCATCTAAGGAAATAAGGGAAGTTATGATGTCCGGTGGTTGATCAGGCCTTTATATTCCCTAATTTGGGCTATTTCTGTTTATGGTGGTATTGAGCCAAAGGCCCCATCAGAGCGCTGAAGGTGCGATCAGGGGAGAGTGTGAGGTGGGGGTTCCCTCCCTCGTTCGAAAATTTTTGGAAAATGGAGGATAAAGACACCATTTCCAGGCATCTGAGATTCCCATTTAATGTAAAACAAGACTCAAATTTGGGTGCCCTTAATTTGGGGGAATATAAAGGCCTGTTGATGGAAATTTGGTTAATTTCAGAATTTACACAATACTGTGAACCTCTGACAATGAATTCAATATCAGTGTCCACATTTTAGGGGATATTTTGATCTAAGGTCTTTCTTTCCTCCTAGGTTTTGTGTTACGGACTGAACCTCCCTTTGACGGAGCACGAAACAATAAAAGACTGTGTGAATGTCTACTGTGACTGGATGAGTGCCCTCACCACACCCAAATCATGTGTCCCGAAGCCTGTGGTGGAGGAACCAAACAAATATGCTCAGGACATGCTGCATCACTTGTACAACATGTTTGCACCAAGGGAAGAGCGAGGTTAGTTGATTATGTTGTTGCGTTGCTACCTTCATTCAGACAGTCTGTATAAGGTTCAGTGAGGGATTTTGTGGAATGGTTCAGGGTTCGCCATGACTTGCCGAACCAGTGAGCCCCAACTCTGCCTTTCTTACATATTTTCCCAATATCTATTTGTAACAACCCTGTTGCTAATGCTTTATTTTCAGCGCCTGATTTGATCAAGCGCCAGGCACTCCATTGCCACAGAGTCCTGCGGACAGTTCAGAATGTTGCCCAGGAGTCAACCATCATTAGTAGACAAACCTGGGAGACGTTGCTCAAGTTTCTTTTAGCTATAAATGACACATTACTTGCTCCACCAACAGTCAAAGGTAAGATGCCATACTTGACAAGATGAACGTGGTGCAACCGATTTGTTGCATAGTTTGAGCAGGATTCTTACTGCCAAAGTCAACACTTTACCACGCAGACAGCACTGGCAGTCTGTGCAGCACCGATCTGACAGTCATTCTTACCTTCCTTTCCCTTCCAGATGACATTGGTGACCAACTCTGTGAGAGAGTCCTGAGTGTCTTATTTGAGTTGTGGTTGTTGGCGTGTGCCAAGTGTTTCCCTGCTCCTTCTCTGTGGAAAACATTCCGTGACATGAGTTCTAACTGGCGACATCACGAGGCCTTGGTGATCCAGTGGCATCGAGTCAATGCCATCCTCACATCAAGACTCATCAAATTCATGTATGGAGCTGAATATCCTGAACTTGTCATCAGTAAGTAGACAGTGATACGTAGATGACTTTATCCCCACATTTAGGCCCGTATTCTAGAACCCTCCTTTAACTCTAAGGTCCGCTTTAAGCTTTTGTATTCTGCCATGCAACCAATAGCTTAAGGTAAACCTTAGAGTTAAGGAAGCTTCTAGAATATGGCCCTTAGAGTTAAGCACACCAAAAAGCCAACTTCTTTCGGAAAACCTTTGAGGATCGACTGAGAGGAAGACTCTTGTCTTCATCTACAACCTTGATCTTTCAGGTGAAGAGGAGTCATCATTCATGCCTGACAATATGGAGCGTGACTGTATCGCCCAGTCATGGTTCCGCTTTCTACATATCATCAACAATCCGGTGGATTTGAGTCGTCCACATGTCATCAGTCAGACTCAAAAGTTCCTGCACATGGCGTTAACCAGTGAGGCTGTGATTGAGCCCAGTCAGCACGAGTGTTTAGCAATACTGCCGCAGATTTTCTTTCGTGCTATGAGGGGGATTTCTGTTCTTGTAGATGCATTTCTAGGTGAGACAAAAAAAGTGATGTTTGCCTGACTTCTAATGAGAGAGGTACAGTACCTCATTGCAAAGCCCTCTCTCCTTGAGTGAAAAGTAGTGGCCCCTATCCTTTACTAAAGAGGTACACATAGTTGAGTGCAGAGGGCAAATTCAGTAGGAACGATTCTTCATGTGGGATTTGGCATCTGTTCATGCTTCTTGGTAGACCCAGAAGGTGTGTGCTCCCGGGGAGGTACCGTCTAATAGGTCATGATCCATGAGAAACCTGACTTTGCATGTTTGCTCCTCCAGGTATCTCTCAGTCCAACCGTGATGATGCATTGCTCAACCTGGTGAGTCGCCAGACAGCGCCTGTCACATCCTCAACTCCTCCACCCCGTCGAGCGGACAAGAAGAGCATTGGAAGTCAAGGAAGCAAAGGTAGGTAGAGTGAACCTCAGTGGACAACTCTGCCAGGAGGGCACCCGGTCCCGAAGTTCAGATCCTGAATCTTCCCATTGACAAATGCACTTTTCTAACTCGATTTCATATTTCAGGTCAAAAGAGCCTGTCAACTCCAAAACTTCAACCGAACACCAATCTCACCCCCTCCAACAGCCCTGGCCAAATCACCCTCGAGTCCCTCCCACCCCTGGCTCCAGCCAGACCAAAGTGTAACAGCATCTTGCACTTGTTTGGAGCTTGGCTTGTGGAGGCTGCCATCACTGGGGTCAAAGTTCATGGAAATCAGTCGAGCAATAGCGGTAAGATTGAACAGTCCGTAAACATGTTGGTACCTCATATCATATTTGTGTAGCTGCATATCCGTGGTGGATAACTGGTTGGGTCATTTTGCTGATATTCCAAGATTCTGGGGTGTCGGGATCTCTGAAGCGATCTGCACTCATAGTGAGCCTAAAGTAATGCCTAAGTACAACTTTGTATCACACAGTCTTTGAATCCAGTCCAGTGCCTTCATTGTTTTCGCTCTATATTTGAACACGTTCCGTATTATGCGAATGTTCATCTCCAAATTTTCCATACGTCCGTTCATTGTTGTCATGCTGTTGTTATTTCATTTTCTTCTGTTATATTGATTCAAAGTCTGTCTGCTTTGCTCCCTCACCTGGCAAGGTGTCATTTGGTAGTCGACGAAGTCGTGGAATGTGTTAATGTCTGCATATGCTAACTTGAATGATGTCAATGTTCGTCAAATACTTGTCTGAAATTACATATACATGTATGGAATGAACCAATCCTGTTTTGTTATTGAGCTGTCAACAGCAGTAGTCTTTGTATGCATTCATTTCAACCTCATATAATTCTTGATTTCATTTATTGCATGACATGATGATTGCTGTCCATATGTGATGCCCAAGTTGAATGTCAAATCGGAGTTTGTGCCTTGTGAACATCCACTTCTGGTGTGGTATTACTGAAGTCCCTTGTCTCAGAACTGACTGGCGTTTCATTAGTGTTTCACCTGGGCATCACATGTGGTTTAATAATGATTTTATTATGTGCAAGTGCATGGCTCGATGGTGGTTTTTTTGCGATGTTTGTCTGCTTTTTGCTAGTCATGTGGTTTTGGTAGTTTTTTGTTTTGGGTCATTTTTTGACGGCTTATTCCAGAAGTGAAATGGTATGCTCTAGTGATGGTTTATCAGAAGTTGATTGGTATTTCAAGTTGACATGTTATGCTTCTTGTTGCTATGAAGAATTAGCATGATACAGGAACCAAAAAGTGCAGTTATTACTGAAAGCACTACCAGTCCTGTTTGGAGTAAAAACCTTGAATATGGTGGGTTTTGTTTATGCAGAGACTCTCATCTCTGCATGGCTGAACTGTTTATTTTTTATTGTTATTCTATCATTCAGTGGCCCTTAATCTGTCCATCACTCACTGATCTTTGTGGACTGATTGGGAATTCTAAACTGCAAAATTACTGCACATGACAGTAGCACCAGGGGCTGATCCAGAATCATGGGAAAGAGGGGGCACAGCCAGTGCACCTCGTGGAAAACTTCGGTCAAATTTTAACATCTTTTCAAAATTTCGAAATTTCCCGGTCAGTTTTAAAGATTTTCCACAAAATAGAGGGGGCATGGGCCGGGTGTGCCCCCCCTTGGATCCGCGCACCGCCTGAGCACATCATAGCCCTCAGTGGTTGCAGTAAAAACGTGATCAAATGTTTCCAAATCCTGCATTTTCTCATCCTTTTGCCTTCACTCTGTTTGTCCACCCTTTCATGATAATCTTCTTAGTACTTTGATTATTTTCACATACCATTTCCTTGACTGGACATAACCGTCACTCTATATTTTTTTCTGTGTTCGTACCTTGTGGTTGAGGCAATGAACTCAAACATTTCCAATATTTTTTCAAACATGACTTGGTTGCATTCAATAGTTCCACCATCGAGGCGCACTAGCTTTATAAACGAGAGTGAAAACGTGCGTCGCCGTTCCATGCCCTTAGATGCCATGTTGAAACTATCGTCACCACACGGAGAAATCTTGGTTGACAACTACGAGGCTGGACGTGCTGAAGCTTGTGGCGCCCTCTGTAGAATCTTCTGCGCACACAAAACGGGAGAAGACATCTTGCCGGTATACCTATCAAGGTTCTACATTGCGATGCATTATGGACTGCGGGTGACTGAACCTGAGGTGAGTGAGGTCATCATGAACCCTTCACACACTGCAGATGCCTGCAGGCTACTTCCTGGTGTTATTTGGATCACAGGCATGTAAGGGGCTTGTCTGTAAGGTTTTGGGACAAAACCGAGGATAAGGCCCCTGTGAATGACTAACCCTTTCATCACGCGAGAAGACTTCACTGTCAGTTTTAGCCCCTGAACCCGACTGACGGGCCCCAAGATGCCTGTGCTCGGATCTGGTTGTATGCTGTCTGTTGTGGACTTAACTTTAGTGCACACAGGACTTGAATAACACTAGATGTTAGTGAAATCTGGAATCTTTTCCCAAGATAAATTTCGACATGCAGTAGTTTCTGGTTGTGTTTCAGACATTCAGTGGTCAAGTCTTGGCCAATATCTTGTTCAACTCTCCCAACCTTCTGCGGGTGGATCTCGATGGTGTGATGGTCTTAGTTCCACAGATCCTCGATGCCCTGGAGTTGGTCCTTTCTGACACCCTGCCAAAAGTCAAGTAAGTTGTCTTCAGAAGTCGCAGCAGCTCTCGATGGGTAGTTCACCATTGTTCATTTCCTTACCGCTTATGCCTTGGCCAGTGACACAGATGCCCATTGAGAGCCAAATTGTGCGAGGAGTGTCTTCAGTGATGTCATAACAAGGTCTCGAGTTACAGATGTCTAGCTTTCAATAACCACGGCTTAATATGTTTGCCTTGCAGTACCTTCGACCAAATCCCACATGTTGAGCTGAGGAAGGCATCCATTCATCTCTTGCTGTCTATGCTCTGTCTCCCTCTCCACTTCAAAGACCTCCAGATTAAATGTAAGTCCTGTGAGCTGGAAAGCCTACTGATATAGTTTTGCGGGTTTGTGACTCGGTGTGGGGAGATCCTTGGGTCAGAACTCAGGTTTTGTGTTGGAGGTGACTGCTGGTCCTGCCACAATGGAGCAAGAACCCATGATTTTTTCATCAGCCTCTTGTCGTTTACTTCGTTCGCAATTATTGTTTCAGCTTTGATACCAAACAACGATTCACCACGTACATTCCTGAGTCTGAAGATGAGGATTATAGAGTTGTTAATGAAAGCATTGACTATCGAGGCCGATCCTGCCAATACACACTTATTACTTGGTAAGTCATTCATTCTGTCTTCAAATACTCCGCCGTTGCTGATACACCTTCCATATTTTAACCATTTCTTGTTCAGTTCCGAGCAATTCACTCTTGAAATTTGGTTTCTCTGTGTATTTCTAGGTGGGTTGTTGCTGATTGTTCAAGACCTTGCTAACTGTGAGAGGGCAGAACAAACAACGTTACAACAGACACAAGATTTGTTGAGTGGACCAGAACCAGGTATGTGGGAACCACGCTACTGGTACCTCTATGGGGCACCCATCGATGGTCAGCCCGAAAGGTGGCCTTAACAGGGAGAGTCTGTGATATTTTGCTAACTTCTACTTGACTTTGTTCAGTGAACTTGAGGAGGACAATGGGCACTATTAGTTTGGCACTTACTCTTTCACTCAATGCTCAACCTTTTCATCAGTGCCCTCAACTTTCTCATTCATATTCTGATCCATAGATCCTGCCTCACACATACATTGTGGAATGTACCCACAGCTTTCTCCATTTCACTTGCAGNTGCTGTATTATCCTGCATGTTGTTGCCGTGTCGTGGTGGCGGTGGTGGTGATGGTGAAGGCTGAACACACAGGGGGTACTTCATCTAACTGTTGACCATTGACTGATATGTGTTTGAGATCTACTGAATCAGCAGACCACCTTTCACCACAGCCCTGATCTGAGAAAAGTAACCATAATGATCGATATAGTAGAGGCTTGCTACAAGTAGATTTCATTGTAAAGTGTGTCTACAAGGAACTAGCAGCAGCATTTCAACAGACCTGATCCATCCCTATCTAGTTTTAGTACCGGTACCTTGAGTAATTCACCCTACCTGGTGTCTGTCACACCTGTATGGTGGTTGCTGTTGCCTGCGCGTTGTAGGCTTGCCGCTCTGCCGACTCCTTGTAGATACTAGTAGTGGACGGAAAACGTAGTTGAATGACGTCCATGCCAATGGTAGTGATGAATGTAGTAGTGGTATGGGCCTTGATTAAAACCCTGTTTGCATGTTGTCAGGTTAGATACCATAGATGTGCATTTTGATCTAACGTTCTGGAACCGCAGCCGACAATAACCGGACATGGGCCTGGCAGTGCAACCTTCCTGATTCAGGTACAGCACTGAAGTTGCAGAACTGCAGTACGTTGACGCCACGGCTTACGTCTGACGTCAAATTTTGTGAAGTTTTAGGACTGTTGACAGGTGGCCTCTAATGGCAGTATAGTCTCCCATTGTTCTAGTGCCCTCGTACCATTAATGTGTGTTCTCAGTTTGACTCCCAGCCCTCACCTCAGCCTCTTCGCTTGCTTATTTTGACCTTTCTGTTGTTTTGGTTTCAGAGTCAGACACGAAATCACGAATCGATAACTTTAAAAATAGACAAGGACTCCAAGTCGGTGTCCATGTTGAAGGTATTTTTAGTGGCAAATTTATTTATTGTCCAGCTGAAGTTACACCGATTAGTCTTTGTTCTAACTTTAGTGTCCTAGGGTCGTATTCATAAAGCGGTTCTATTGTTAGAACCGTCTTAGGCCGGTTCCAAGTAATGTCAACCACGTTACTTGGAACCGGCCTAAGACGGTTCTAACGATAGAACCGCTTTATGAATACGACCCCTAGTGTCTAAGTAATAATACTTTAGTATGAGATAATTGATTTACTAGTTGCCTGTCATCCAGTGCACTAACATTACATTTGGTTTCAACCTTAGCATCACTACCTGACATGCAGTTGTTGGGTAGGTGCAGTGAAAACATCCACGCCTGCCACCTATGAAGTCTTGGTCATTCTAATGACTTTATGTGGTAGAGAGGGCGATTTCTCCTCAACATTGTAGGTTTCTCTGGGGCTCTTCTCTCCTCCCACCTTACGTAAATGTCACCAAGTATCAGAATATAGACCGTTCTCAAATTGACGTAAACGACAAAGATCTGTGCACTTCGCCAAAATCTCAACCACAACCTCGGTCTGAAACTGAATGACGCAGACGTAACCCCACGACAGTGACGTCAAAGACGTTGCGTCAGACTCGACCATTGCTGAATCATGGATGGCGTCACGTCAGCCGGTTTCAGATTGAGGTTCTGGTTGAGATTTCGGCGGAAGTGCACAGTGCGAATTCGAGAATTGTCTATTGTTGATAAGTTGCTATTAATGCACTGAGTTGGCGAACACATTCCTGAGATAATGTTAGTAATAGATACTAGAATTCATCCTGTAAAACTGCAGCCTGTTGCTTGTATCTTTCAGCTGGACAACCATTTGTCGATTGCTTCCAGCCTCTCCCTAACCATTCATTTCAGCCACCGATCATCCTCTGTCTTGCGTTTGTTATTCTCATCCCAAGCTCGCACTATTCCACTTTTAAGTGTTTTAACAACGCTCTCTCTTGTCATGCAGTGTTTCTGCGAGAGGGTACTAAGGGTACTATGCTAATACCCTCAAAGGAACAGAAAAGGGCCATTTTCTTTAATTTCATGGGGTTTTTGTCGATTTTGAAGAAATTAGTACCCTCAAAAAAACTTCTGGCAGAGACCCTGTCATGATAATATCAGCCATTACATTTCAGGGATGTTGGAGTGTGGCTTATTTATGATGCATGGAGGTCATTGAATGACATTCATAAAAGCTGGTTGCTTGTCAACATTAAGCCTCAGTGATTGGTTCATTCGAATGAACTTTGACCCTATGGATATTAAACAGCTTGTAAAGGGCAATGAGAATCCAAGCATGTGAATGTTGTCTTGCAGATCCAGCCTGCATGTGTCAGCATCAAAAAGAGACAACATGCTGTCGTTTTTGACGTCATTACTAGAATCACTAATGTCATTGGTTTCAGCTGTATAGGTTTACTAACATGTTTGTATTAGAAGCACTTAAATTTCCTAATTAGAGCTACACGTATCTGTTGGTAGGTTATCCTAGCATTAGTAGTCTGCAGTAATTGTTATTTGTCAGCGACAAGGGTAGAGATCTTCAGTAAAAATTAGGGCTGGTTTTAAGATTTGACTTTGTGACTTGCTTCTCATAATTGCAGCCTTGATATAACTTATTCAGTCTCGTATTTTTCACAACTTCAATGTTTTTTTGCATTGTTTAAGTTTCTTTAATCCTCAGTGTCTATCAGCACTGCATTTTGTTTCAAACACATATCTAATTCAATAGTTTTCCAGCCGAGTCGATTTTCTCAGTGAAGAGCTCATACGTTTTGATTCTTGCTTTCAGAACCGGGCGAGTGATGTTCCGAAAATGAAGGGAGAGAAAGAGCTGATGCCGGCGTCGATGCGAGTCCGTGAGGCCGCTGAACTCGTCCTTACAACCATCATGGAACAAGTGGTACGCTAACCAGTTACTGTGGTTTTCCTCAATGCATTTGACATCTGAATCATGACTTGGCAGTTTCCAATACTACTGCTGCTGCGAATTTACATGTAATTCAAACCTGAGACCTCCTGACCAGTCATTCAAAGGCCCAAGCACTACACCACTGGAGTTCCACCTGCTGTAGTTTTCACCTTCGACCAAGATCAAACCTGAGGCCTCCTGACCACGCACTCCAAGACTCAAGCACTACACCGCTTCAGTTCCACCTGCGTCTAACATCTCTTTTGACTGAGATCACACACCTTCCTTACAGGGATCTTTCCCACCACCATGTGGCCCAGAGTCCCCCTACTCACTCCTCGATGAAGAATCCTTGTTGCGGTATTGTAGGGGTGGCACCATCCCAGAGCACGGGTTCAACTTTCGATATTTTGTGCTGGAGAATTCAATTATTGTTGGTTTACTTGAGCAGCCTCTTGGAAATGAACAAGGTAGGAGTATCCTGAGTCTGTCTCTGTCCCTCATTTAGGAAACAGGTTCAACAAGACTTCTGCTTAGGACCATTTGCATAAGAAGCAGACAACTGTAAAAGCAGTGGACCTTTTCTACCCAGGGCAATCGTGAGACTGAGAAGTGCTGTCCTTAATAGAAAGGTGTCCTCAATACAAAGGTGAAAATGAACAGGGGTGACCCATTGAGGACAAAACTCTGCTCTCCTAAATAAACAGAGCTGTGTCCGCTAAGAGAGGTCCCACTGTGTATACTTATCAAAGTCTACAGACTATCTTTCCCTTCACCAAGCTGTCACCTAATTTCAGACCCGCTGCCGACAGTGACTGCTATTATCAGGGGACCATTTGGTCGTCATGCATGGACCATGCAGCTGCGCCATCTACCAAGACACCACAAGGTCAGTCTGTCAATCGGTACCAGTCATTACTGAACTTTAGCAGTCACATGTTGCAGGTATCATTACTTTTACAGATGCTTTCTTTCTGCTGCACTCTGTTCCTGCCACAAATTCGTTTCTGCTACTTTCCAGGTGGCGTCCAAGGCCTACCTCTCAGACCCAGGCAGACCGAACCCCAAGAATGACATTGGTAAAAACTACAACATTCGCCATCGCTACTTCCCTGATATGGTCGAGAAGATTCCACTCACAGATGCGTAAGTATAGAATGATATCTGGTTGGTGTTGAGGGTGATTCTGACTGGCCACGATCTCTTCACCGAAATGAAGTGGGACAGCCATAGCTTCAATTTTTGGCTCGTTAATAAACTACATGTATATCTTGTTAATAAACTATATCTTGTTACAGAGACCGGAGTATCCCAGCCCTGGAGTCAGTTGTCCCAGAGAATCAACTCTCAGACCACGAGAAGCTGAAGATTTTCATTGAGAAACAAGCCGAGTTTGAAGCCACCGTAGCTGACAGGGTCAAGAAAGAAAGGGCTCAACGAGAATTTCCTGACCCTTCGACGGATTGCAAGCCACCGAGGTATGAATTGTGTTCTTCATGAGAGTTTAGATTTCACATGATGTCAACTTATTTACTGCTGCTGTGCTGCCAAAGCATTGGTTGCTCCTCGTGAGAGTTGGCCTTAAGTTCGATTGTACTAGTCCAGTCAAGTGCCCCAAATCATGGTGGCACTTCGGCACTCACTCAGTTTGATTTCCTCCCCTTTCCAGCATCGTCCATGAATTCCAAACAGCGCGTCTGTTCCTGGCCCATTATGGCTTCCTGTCACTGGAGGCATTGAAGGTACGTCCTGGGTGATGACTCTAGCTTTGTCATTTGTCTGTCATGAGCATCCTGGAACTCCACGTGTATTGGCTATGTCATAAAGACTACGCGTTTGTGCGAGCGTAGTCGGAGGGTGGAGCGATGTCACAACCCTTGGTAGCCAAGATGGTCATGAGCAACTCCGGTCTTTAACATGTTCCCAAGGGAGCTGAGCCACGGTTGACCTTAAACGAGAACTGAGCCTAGAATTCATCAGGTTGGCTTCAATCCCGATTTGTTCTTTCACAGGAGCCGACCAATAGCAGCATTCCACCCCCTCTGTCAACACTCAACCACGCCCAGTCGGGATTCTCAAGTGCCCTGGAGGCTCTGGACAGCATCCCGAGTCGTACGAACGACACGGCTTACGTATTTTACATCAAGACAGGACAGAAAACGGCTCCAGAGATACTCAGTAATGTGGTGAGTCAATTTATTCAGTTCTGTTCATTTGATATAATGTGCTTGAATGATTTTCTGTGCAAACCAGCAATGTGAACTGCCGAGAGCCTATCGCAAGGAAACTCTCACACGGAGGAGTGTCTTTAAGGGGCCAGGCGTGTTGCTCTGTTACCTAGTTTTTCCTTGTGGCTTTGCAGGTGTCTGAGAAGAATGTCCAGTCTCACTTCATGGAGTTCCTCCTCTCTCTGGGTTGGCCTGTGGACGTGAAGAAACATGCTGGGTGGACGGGGAATCCTGCTACGAGCTGGAAGATCATTGAAGATGGAGAGGAAGGTAATATACCATTGACGATCAATCTTTCCTATCGATGTACGGGTACCGACAGGAAATCAGTGTTCCTTCTGCAGCCAACGTGATAAACAGCATGACGCACTACCGGGTAAATGATGAACCAATCAGAGGCCATTTAACAGATCAACCAATCAAAAACCTTGTTGTCTTCAACACCAAAGAATCAATAAAGTTCCTCCTGATTCTACATCCTTGCACTCTAAGAATGATTGTCAACCTGTTCTAATTTCAGGTGACCAAGGTGCTCAGTCGCACACCGGTGGCGGCCTCTATGATGGACACAAACAGGTGCTCTACTGGGCTGACGCAAGCTCGGAGTTGGTGTTCATAGTGCCATCACCTGACACGTATCATGAACGGAGAAGAGCTAGTCTTGATTCTGTTGGAGGTAAGAGGAACCGAGACTTACCCTATTAGGCTTTGTATGTACTTGTACATTTATGTGTATTTTGTTTGGTGTGGGCATTGTTGTGTTTTCCTGTCTCTTGGCCTAAACAAGTGAAACAACTTTCATGTCCGTGCATTGTGGCTGTCATTAAACTAATGTAGACTTATACAGGAAGAAAAACTCACAAAATTAACAAACTTGGATCAGGTGTGTGATGATTGTCTGTCTGGAAGCTTTCTGAATGTTTTGAGTACTCCCCAAGTGTTACTGCCTCATTGCTGTAGAAGTCATATTAAAACGCCTGCCTTGGTGTTCTTTTGTTTCAAAACAAATTCAGTTTGATTTATCCTAAAGGTACACTCCACGTGCAGGTTTCCTCACCCAAGTTGTCTCTCTATGGGCAACTCAACCATAGAAACTATGGGTCGTCATTGGTGTCATTGGCCTCAGTGCAAAAGGAAACCAACAATGGCATCCTCCCACAGCAGGGGTTTTTGCCTCGCTCCTCTTCATCAACTCACACAAGTGCAAGTGTAAGAAGAGGAGCGAGACCAAAGCCCTGCTATGGGAGGATGGACAATGGTGATTTGCCCTTTGAGAGCAACTTGCATGAGAGAACTCTCATTTGGAGCAGCACCCAATGTTTTCTTCAAGTTTTGCTCCCTGAAGTCCTCTGTCTTTCTCTAATTGTTCCGTCGACCCCTTCCCATGTTTTTCCCTTAGTGCCGTATGCACCAAGCGAAGATTAACTCAGGTTGAGCCACAACTTTTCCATTGTCACATCATGCCCTGGCAACTGTGGCTCAACCTGAGTTCAAGATAATCTTCGTTGGTGCACAGTCATGTCCCTTAGTATATTGTGAATGTCTTGTGTTCTCCTCCAGTTACATTTCATTTCCAATCCTCAAACCGAAGTAAGTAGATGAAGAATTCTTGCTGAACTAGACCAGTCCCTGCAACCCTAGGCATGCTATCAATGAAAGTCTAGGAGCAAAAGCCTGAGTCTTGTTTCACCTTAACAACTGGCATAATCCCACATGAAAAGCAACAAGCAATAACTGGCATAATCCCTTGTTGAAATTACACGCAATAACAGGCATAATCATGTGTTGAAATAACTGGCATAATCCCATGTTGAAACAACAGGCAATAACTGGCATAATCCCATGTTGAAACTACATACAATAGCTGGCATAAACCCACATTGATACGGGCAGTTGTCTGATAGCTGTTCAAACAGAAAGTTGGGCACATACTTCTGTCTGGTGATCACTAACTCTTAGTGGGTGATTTGTATCTTTCTATTAAGCACTGGCACAGATTCAAACAACTCAATTCTGAGTTGCAATGAACTGAATGGAATGGAAGATGATGTTCCTGCATGTTCAGCATGTTGAGATAACAGCATGTTCTTTCACTGTATGTGATCCCTTCAAGAATCCTTGGATTGCATCTGTCACTTTTGTTTTGTTTTGAATAAATACTGTAAAGCAGGAAAATTTCGCGTGCAGGAAATTTTCGCGAATTTCGCGAGAGTGTATGAGTCGCGAAAATTTCCTGTCGCGAATATAAATAGGGGCGTACATGCAAGTGATAAATAGGCCTACAGACCGTGAAAAAAACTGAAAAAATGGCAGAGACTCGCGAAAATATCCTGCCGCGAATATGTCTATAATTCTTGATTCGCGAACATTTCCAGCCGCGAAATTATCTTGCTTTACAGTACAACCCAAGAAGAGCATGATTGGCTTGTCTCGTGCATGATTGTCTGATTTGTGTCCTGTTCAGTGTGTTGGCCCATCATCCAAACCTGGCTTCAAATTTAAACCCTTCGTTTCAGCATAGTGACATCCCATTTCAGGTGACAATTGCAGTTTTTCGGTCATAAATGTGAGGTGGTCTAGGAAAACCCGTCGGATGTCACGTTTGAGGAAAATGTTAATGGCCTTGGTGAACCTGCACATTTCAATAGCTGAAATGTACTTCGTAACAGGTAAACAGTAGCAGGCAATCTGACAGCCCTTGTTGATCATTCAGCGACATCCGACGGGTTTTCCTAGACCGCCACACAAATACCAGAGTATCTATGATATGACTGTTACTGTTTGATCATATGAATGTGTTGATCCTAGGACTCAGTATCACTACGTTTACGTTTTGGGTGCTTTTAAAGTTGCTTGTCTGTGTTTACCCAGTTGACTTGAACGAGCGTCTAACCATCGTAGCCTACTGTTCAGTTCTTAAAGTTCCAGCTGACCCAAGAACCCGTTTCAATAAATATTCACTTGTTTCTTTCTTTTCCTCTCTATCCACCTCTAGCACCCAAAACAGCTGAAATTCCGCCATTACACGCATCCAAGTCCGATCCAAATTTTGCCGAGAACAGCCCGCCTCTCTCTCGGCCTAAATTCTATCAGACTATACCCGCTCAGAACCGGGCATCTGGTGCGGGTAACAGCCCCAGAACAAGCCCAGTACTGCGTAAAGGTGTTCTGTCTGATACTGAACACCATGCAAGGGATAAACATCACCAAAAATCGCATCATTCTCCGTTGCTACAACGGACCCGGCTGTCTCTATCGGCAGCCCATCATATTCACCTCACTAGCAGTAAACGTCACTCAGGCGAAGATGGAGGTCAGTAACCCTGTTTTCGTGGAAACTCTGGCCGGTGGGCTCCTATAGGTGTAGGGTGTCACACACACACATACACACATCCGTTTAGATTTGCCAAGCTCATCCCCACAGTTTGAGATGCTGATATACCCTGTGTTACAATGCTTAACGCCTCCTTGGGCAGCGCACTCTACAGCGAAGCACATTCCCTGTGTCTCCTCATGTATTCCCTAGCTTTCAATAAACTGATTGAAATAGACACAGAGTTGACGGAATAGAGCTTGTGCAGATGACATCATCACGGAAAAATCCGCCATATTGACGGTCAAATTGACGTCAAACGATGTCGGCGGCCCACGTGGTGTAGTTTGTCGTCAGCGCAAGTGAAGTGGAGTGTGTGTGTCTTCAGCCGTGATGCGATCTACACGTGGCGCACTTTGTCATTGACGTCAGCATGGTGGACCGCTGGTCAAAAGTGACGTCATAATGAGCCACTGCACAAGCTCTATATGAGATCGGTGATGATTTGTGAAGTTTCTGAACTTAATGTTATATGTAAAATAAAAACTTGTATTATTAATTTGCATGATTCAATGAGGGTTTTTGTCTGAGGGCTTATGATATTTGCATTGTTCTACAAATAAAATACCGTACTGTTCTACAAAATGTTCTACAAATAAAAAGTGCAAAATTGGTTTTTATGCCAATCAGAGGACATTTTATGCAGATTTATTTAAAAATTGTTTTGAAAAGCGTAGGATAACTCTTTGTCTCGTTCATCTTTTATACTTGATGAAATGAATGTTTAAGGCAAGAATGAGAGATATATGGTGACCAGGGTCCATGTTCATAAACATACTTACCGGTAAGTCAAAGGGCAGAACCTATCTTTTGTGTTGAACAAAGGATAAGTGTCACACTTTAGACTTAAGTAGTTTTATGAATATGGGCCCAGAACCACAGCTCGGCTTTAAGGAAGTAAGCAAAGGAAGGAAAAAGCCTGCAGTCTGCTACATTGAGCCAGTTGAGCTGATTTGCTGGCTTCACTGTGTAGTCCTCTATTTCTTCAGGGTTAGACTGGGCTTCATCTGTCCGACGTTATGCCTTCTTGAAAGGTCTGTGTAGGCATTATATCTCTGCCTGGGTCTCCTTGAAACTCCATTGCTCTCAACTCTCATAGTGTTCTAAACCACTGGGACCTGAGGTGAAGGTTGTAATCCCCTCATTAGGGTAGGTGTTTTAGGGTTCACTTAGTGTTAGGGGTAGTGTTTAGCATAAGGGTTCTAACCCTCACTTAGTGTTAGGGATAGTGTTTAGCATTAGGGTTCTAACCCTGAGTTAGTGTTAGGGATAGTGTTAGCGCTAGGGTTCTAACCTCAGTTAGTGTTAGCACTAGGGTTCTAACCCTAACCTTAGGGATAGAGTTGAGCTTCTAACCCTCACTTAGTGTTCGGGATAGTGTTTATTGTTAGGGTTATAAGCAGCCAAGTTAGTACCCTTGGTTATGGGGTTTACAACCTTGGCGTCAGGTCCCTATGTCCAAAACGTTGACACCAATGTACTGAAAGGTTGGCGAGATAAGTCCCCATCCCTCTGAGGAGCTGCATTTTCCATGTTTCAAGGAGATTCAGGAAAGACAGGAGAGACATTAGATAGTCCAATAGCTCTTCACATAACACATGCTTTCTTTATTTCTTATTTGCCTGCAGCAGGACAAGTGGGAAAATTCAAAAGGTTTCAGTTTGGTAAAGGTGTGCTGCATTGTTTAAACTATTCGGTGTTGTTTCAGTTACCGTACTGTCCTCACTCTTCTGAGGCCAGTGTTTTGAATGAGTCATTGGCATCATGGACTGTAGGAATGACTCATTGCCATTGTAGACTGGTGGAATGACTCACTGGCATCGTGGACTGTAGGAATGACTCACAGGCATTGTAGACTGTTGTTGTGACTTGCTGGCATTGTTGATTGTTGAAATGACCCATCAAACTGTTGGAATGACTCATTGGCATTGTAGACTGTTGGAATGACTCACTGGCATTGTCGGTTTTGTGGACTGTTGTTGTTGTGACTCACTGGCATTATGGGCTGCAGAAATGACACTGACTGTCAGAATGACTCATTGGCATTGTAGACTGTTGGAATGACTCATTGGCATTGTAGACTGTTGGAATGACTCATTGCATTGTAGACTGTCGGAAAGAATGACTCACTGGCATTGAAAACTGTATGACTCATTGCTATTGTATGGACGTTTGTTGCTCCTGCTGTAGGCCATGTACTAAGGATGTTTGATGGTTTTTAGTTCATTTCTTGTGATAATCAAGCTGTTATTTTGAAACTGACGTTGTATTTCTCTTTGACACTGCACTTACCAGTATTCATCTTCATCTTCATTCACGCTGAATACAATCAGTCTCTATGTCAGCATGTTCATGTTTGATATCAGTTTTGTCATATCTCTTGTTTTCATTGTCACTGTATTCTTTCCTTCAGTTGATTTCTTGACAAGAAATGATGTCTTTCATCATAGATTAGATGCTTTGTAAAGTGCATTCCTTATTTGGCTTGTAAATAATGGCTGTACTCCTAATCCCTACCACACCACCCTGCTTGTCCTCAGAGACACGTGTACTACCATCTCTCTCATCTCAAAATACATGTACTGTCAATGCCAAGGAGTCGTGCATACCCATGACAAGATGATTATTTTGATACTTCAGACCTAGAAGTGGAATTTGTCTAGACTCAATCATGTTTAAACTCTTATTCGAAGAAAGTTGTTGCAGATTTCTTCATCAAACTGGGCCCTTTTTGATCACCAGTAAGATCTCCTCATGTTCTTAAGTTCTCATGATAATGACGGGCATCGCTGGCCCTGAAAGCAACTCAACAAAAGTCATGTTCATCTCATTTCCCAGCCTCACCATCTTGCATCTCCTCAATCTCAACCATGTTGGTTTCAGATAAATCTCCAGTTCTGAGTGGCGCCAAAGGAAGAGAGGTCATGAAGCCCAAGAGCCTCTCTCTGGACCTTGACGCACCTCCAAAGGTTGAGAAGGATAGCCCTAGCACTCCAACGGAGACGTCCAGAGGATTGAAGAAGCTTGGCCGGACAATCAGTAATATGGTTGGACCGGATACCAAAGTGTTCATCGTGTGGTTGGAGAGTTTTGAAGACGGGGAGAATATTCCTATTAGTATGTGCTGTTTTGAGGTCTCATGATATCTGGGTTGTTGACAACAGTTAGGGCCTATTTGTCAACAGACCTTACAGCAGACCTGTAAGGTCTGTAGCCTTGATAGCCTAGTGGTTATCAGGTCCGCTTTGCAAGGGGCAGGTCTCGGGTTTGAATCCCAGGACATGCGGGAATAATCATCCCTGGCTCTTCAGTCCATCGCATGGGACAGAGCCATGCTGCCTTGTATCTTGTGCCATGGTGCCTGTACCTTGTTCCTTTGCAAGGGCAAGTACAAGACCCCATCAAACTGAGGAACATTAGAAGCTGAAAATGGCCTCTTTCTTATTTACCAGGGCCAATAATGCTATGGCTTTGGCCCTGATGGAAAAAATCTAATACAAATGGATCTTTCTTCTTAAATTGTACATTCATAGGGCTCAAACAAAGTCCTATGGGAGACATTGTGAATATGCCTGGATTGCCAACTCCAGTCTCAAGTCTTTGTTTTCAGATGATCTTCAATGTGCCACTCACCCGCAGTCAGAGAAAGACAACGTGACAAACAGTGGCTCCTCCATCACGAGCACGACCAACAAAGATGCTAATATCTGTGTCATACTTATCCATCCTCTCAAGAGTGGGTTATTCCGCATTGGTTTACAGGTATGCACGATTCCAATAGACGATATCACTCCAAAAGAGCGCAGCACCTGACGGGTAACTACAGGGTCACGACGTCCCGTACTCATTCCATGACATCTTGATTTGAGACGACGTCATGATCGCTGAAACAAGTGGAGGTTTTTCGAGTGATGTGACGGCGTTCAGAATGGGGCACGGGACGTCTTGACGCTGAAGACCTAGCTAGCTACCGTCAGGTGCTGCGCTCTATTGGAGTGATAGAGTCTATTGGAACTACATATTTATGTCTTTGCTATGTTGCGTAAAGAACAATCCCATCAGTCATATCAAAATGCTTATTTTACAGGGTCACAGCGGACGTATCAGTATGGCAGGCCCCCTGGTGGATGGGATGGTAGTTAGTCGGAGGATATTGGNTGTAACCACTTTAATGAGTTGTTTAGGAGATGTGTAGCATATCATTGTAAGCTGGACTTTAGGATGCTGTGTATTTAGATCACAAGATTATAATTATGATGAAAATTTATCCAAGTTCTCTTCATGAAC
Organism: Notospermus geniculatus; assembly: GCA_002633025.1. NCBI lineage: Eukaryota > Metazoa > Nemertea > Pilidiophora > Heteronemertea > Lineidae > Notospermus > Notospermus geniculatus. The sequence continues at coordinate 61,201 of NMRB01001161.1, read as the reverse complement.
AGTATGTCTGGTGACCTAAAAAAAAACGTTTTCAAAATACCATGCACGTATGTAGGTGTTCACTCTTGAGATGCCCCCCTTAAGTGTCTCCCAGTGGGCCCACCAAACAGTGAACCAACTGAAAAGGTATGAACCTTTCAATTTTGTTTCAAAGTGGGTCCTATGTAAACAGTGGCCTGGTGACTCATATGCGCCGTACTCGGAAATATAGTTTTAGGGCCTGGCGTTTTATCGCAGACGAGCATCCATACGATGGCAAACAGGACGGGGACCAGTCTGCGCCTCGCGCGGGATTTTCCGCCAACGTGACTGGTTCTCTTGAAATGCCCATGTGCGTTTATAGCCACTCTTATCAAAGTTAAAACCAGAACGTGCATTCGATCAGGTAGCAGTACCGGTAGTTTCATTTTCCACTTGAATCGAATCGTGTCTGTGTATACCCCAAAACACCATTTGCTCCCCGTCGGTATTTCCCATTGGGTTCCTATTTTCCGCCGATTTTCAATACACTTGACTTGACTTGTATAAACTATGTCAGTTAGTCAACAACCTTGATTCCTTTGACCGGCGGTATGACCTTTTGTATTGATTAACAGACCTGTACAACCGGTATTAGGTCAGAACTTTAGTATATAAGTATTCATTCGATTTGCGACGAACGTGGGGAAGAAGACGGGCCGGCTGGAGTCATGTCTAGTCAGTTACCACAACGGAGGAAACGGGTCGCCATCGTTGGGTCCGGGATCGGCGGACTTGCCTGTATCAAGTCATGTCTGGAGGAAGGTTTAGAACCAGTCTGTTTCGAACAGTTTGACAAAATAGGTAGGTGTTGTAAAACATTTGGTCGCATGCCCCTTGGACGTACCGGTACGACCAGGTTTTGACCTGTTCGGTTGTTCTCGTTAATCAATCGGACCTCATCAGCTCATAAGTGGTGTCCAACAATGCGGAACGCACACAATGCCTTATCGGCCCGCCATTTTATAAACCTTGACTGATATGCGCCCGCGGGGTTTTTGAATGTCAAGTGTCTGACAATCAGTGCGGTCATGAGCGCGAAATTTCTCTCGGTGTCCGACAGAAATGGATCCTCGCGACCACGGCCCCAGCAGGCATGACAAGATGGATTGTGCAGCATATATATCAACAGGCCTCTTTACTGTCGTGCAATCAGTTTTGCTTCGCGGAGGGCCCACGTTACTGGTAATCGTGACGCGCGAGTTGCGCTAGACTGGTCGCTTGCCCTCGAAACACTCCGCAATACTCGTATTTGCGGAGCGTCTCTACGATAGGGGATCAGTCTAGCGCGCCTCCCTTCTTTGGACGACATTTGGGTGACGTCACCCGCAGACGACATACACACCTTGTTGAGCCTCGAATCGCCTTTCTTTTTCAGGTGGTGTTTGGAACTTCACTGATGAGTACATCCCAGGACAAGGCGGCTCTGTTTATGATACCTTACACACCAATGTCAGCAAGAACATGATGTGTCTCAGCGACTTCCCGATGCCACCAGAGGCAGATGCCTACCCATCGTACAGGGAGGTCTATCACTACATCAAGGACTACGCAAATCACTTTGATCTCATCCCCCACATAAAGTTCCTTACCACAGTCGTGTCCGTCAAAAAGTCACGTGACTATGACGTCACTGGAAATTGGGATGTGACGTATCTCCGCCGCTCTGACGTCAGAGTATGGGAACGTTTTGACACGTCTGACATGAAAGTTGAAACGTTTAATGCCGTTATGGTTTGTAACGGACGTCATGCCTTGCCTAACCAACCGTATATCAGTGGTCAAGACACATATACCGGAGTCTTTCTTCATTCTATCAAATACAGAAGCGCCAATACGCCGGAATTCTGGGATAGGACAGTGTTGGTGGTCGGGAATGCCCACTCGGCTGGCGACATTGCTCTAGCGAGCAGTAACTACGCCGCAAAGGTACAGTATAGAGATCTAGGACATTTTCGTCCTCGGACTTCTCGTCCGTGGACATCTCATACCCCTGTGAGAGTACGGTACCTTGAGATCTGTTACCTGACCGTGCTGCCACCTATGAAGTCACGACCTCACTGGCGGTACTCTACAGTAATTTTACAACCCTCACTTCCAGACCATCATCAGTCTTGGCAGAGGCACCTGGATCATCCCCAAATTTCTGCCCAATGGACTTCCTCTCGACTTTAGTCTCCGTCGAGCTCTGTCGTTCGTCCCCGAGGCAGTCCAAGGATTTATCATGAAACGTATGGCAAATTCTGCCGTAGACCATGCAAAGTACCACATAGCCCCACCAGGGGAGCCACTGCATTCAACGATCATGGTCAGTCAAGATCTCCCAATGGCTATCAAGGATGGCCGAGTTGACGTCAAACCAATGTTAGTTGGTTTCGATGGCAACATTGCCATGTTTAGCGACGGGACGGAAGAGGAAGTTGACACGGTAGTCATGGCAACGGGATTTGAATACGACTACAGCTTTTTGGATGTTGGCGGTGATGGAAAAGGTGGGATCTTGATCAGTTAAAAGATTCAGACTCCACTTAATCGCGTCGCCTTTCTATTAAGTCATTTCCACAAGAAGCGACGCAACTGTGTTTCGTAGATCTACCACTCAGGAACTTACATCTATGTAAGTTCCTGATACACCTACACCATTCTGAAGCCGTGGATGCTTGCGGAATCCTGCTCAAATACCGTTCTCTAGTAGTCCCTAACCATTTCAGGTGAAATACACACCGCACTGTACCGGCAGATGTGGCCAGGGACTCTGCCCCATGCCAGCGCTGCCCTGATTGGCTGCCTGTCCATACGGGGTGCCGCTGTACCAAGTTTGGAGCTCCAGGCACGGTGGGCAGCCAGAGTGTTCGCCGGCCACGCCCAGTTACCCGATAATGAGACCATGCTGAAAGAAGCCAAGGAAAGGACGCTCTTTATGAGAGCGTGGTTCGGTCGGGACAGGCTAGTTCCGGTACGTACATATGTCCCCCAAGCTTTGCGCCTGTGTGTGTGCGAACGTTTTGGGCGTCTTTCTATTACCAGTATACGACTGTGTCCGAACCAGTCTCTGACCCGCGGCGCAAGGCTTTTCACACTTCACTGACCCAGTATGTCTCTCTGACGGTGTCTTGAGTTGACGCGTAGGCGGCCTAAACGTAGGTTGTTCTTAATCCTTATTATTCCACCACGAATCTCTCTTTTCCAGGCTCCCAATAACCTGGCCTACCAAGACGCCCTGGCGGATGAAATCGGGGCCAAACCATCGTTTTTCAAGCTCTTCTTCAAAAGTCCATACCTTGCGTTTCTCAGCGTTTTCGGGCCAGCTTTCCCGGTGCAATATCGCCTCTTCGGACCGCACGCGTGGGACGGCGCGCCGGCCGCAGCAAAGGAGGCCTACGGGAACACGGCAAGAGTATGTCCGAATTATAAGACAAACGTTAAAGATACTGGGATTTCCTTGAAAATGATAACTGCTGTTGGGTTGTGCTGTTTGACTGTTTGTTTATTCGTCTTTGGGATATGAGGAAATCAAGAACTTCGTCGGCAACCGCCCTGCACGGACTCCAGCTGTCAGATGGTCAAGTCGGCTGGTCTTCTTTCCCTCCACCGATAGCTGCGACTTTGACCGTCTGACGTGTCAGTTTTATGTCACAATGCATTGTTTTGGTCAATAAAATGAATCGTGTAGTGTTCTCTATTCTCTAGTCTTGCCTCTGTCTCGTTTGACGGCCTTATGAGTGACATTACCGATCACATGAGTTAATTAACCACATTCTAAGGATGACCTACTCTTGCGGAATCTTTATGTGCTAAAGGTATTAAAGGTTTGCATTCATGGACTGGTACCTACAAGTAGGCCTACTTTGGCCCAAGCGAAGTCTCCATAATGCAAGAGACGGCGCCGTCCTGTCTTTTCTCCCAGCCCTGAGGGCCAAATCCTGTTGACGTATATAGTCTACTCCGCCCTTACGTCGCTCTATCATGTGGGAATTTTGATGGTGGTTACAATTTTACGCTGACAGCATGTCTTTAACATCGCCATTTTATATTTCACTTTGCATGCAAAACTTGAGTGTAGGCCTACGGTACTTGGAGAAGTCGGATGCTTCGAGTAACCCTTCGAAGTTAGTACGCGGTGACATTGGTCATGATGTTGTGCGCTTTTATCATCCGAATTTTGATCGTCTGTAGTCTGTGCTTGGAGGCCCTGTCGTTTGGGAACGGGATTCGGAGGGACATCCCGGGTAGGTATTCCTGATAATAGGGAGTTTTCGCAAAGCCCCCGAAACGTCAACGCGAACGCCAACCCCGTTGTTCCATGCCACGAAGAGAGCACCGAACAAAAGGAAAGACGTTCGCGTGGGTGTTTCGGGGGCTTTGCGAAAACTCTATAATGCTTCGAGAGACTTCGGATCTTGCTGAATTGTGCGCACGAGTTGGACCATACAGCCGTCGCTCAGCGTCCTGGAACTTTCTGACGGTCAAAACACCAATGACGCGTTTTATCATCTCTCCCTTTCCTAAGGTTTGATGTTCTGGCCACGCCCAAACATCCGCAACATCAGAGACTCCAAGCTAGACATCACCGTGGATGATGCGTCTACCTACAGAGACCATGTGTGGAGACTGGAATCATACCTGAAAGCAGGTAGGTCGGGAATTCGTGAAGAGCGTGTCAGGCGGTCCCGATAGCGCCACGTGGTGGGGAACCCCGTCAGCTGCCTTGCATCCTCCCAGAGCAGGGGTTTTTACCTCACTCCTCTACATCCACTCACACAAACTTTGTGTGCTAGTGTATGGAGAGGAACGAGACCAAAGCCCTATTACGGGAGAATGGCTGCCTTGCGAATCCTCTTTTTTGACAGAATACGTCACCAGACGTCTTGAAGACACAGACAACATGTACGACTGTAGCGGGTTCTCGCTTCGGCCTGATTCCATGTCCAGAGAGGATGTGTGTCGCTTCCAGTTGTCCGACTTGGACCCTTGCAACGCCCGACAGAATTATGGTTACAGCAGCGGGGAACCGTGTATTGTACTGAGGCTTGGAAGGGTAAGGGAGTCCAGAGGCAAGGCCCAGACCACACCATCTTTGGGCGCAATACGGACTGGTATCCGGTCTTACGACAAACGAATTTGCAGTCCGAGGTAGACAGACAGACAGTCTGCTTTAAAACGATAAGTGGGTTCGTTCCCTCAACGTTACGACAGGTTTCTCAACCAAGGTTTCTATGTCCAACCATAAGAAGGGCGTGTCGAAAAACCCGAATGCCTGATCCTTGTTCTTGTTTCTTCGTTCCAGCTGGTTGGATGGAAGCCGAGGAACTACTCGAGGATTCGGATCACCTGCCGAGGAAGGGTAGGTAGAACCCTGGGGGAACACTGGCAGATGTTACACTGGCATTTCTAAACTAGAGGAACACACCCCCTCCCACCTTCCCTACGTATTCGTGTCTCTTACTGTTGTTGTTTTTTTCTTCAGGAATCCAGTGACAGATCCAACATGGGAGGAGTCTCCTATCATCCATCAGAGTACATCGACTCCAAATACTTTCCTTTCCTAAACCAGGCTAACTACATGCTCCCGTCAGTGGCGGTCAAATTTACTGGCCTACCGCGCGGGACCCTCGTCAAAGTGAAGTGCACAGCTACCGACTCATCTGGTGAGGTGGGGAGTACGAATCTAGAACTGATCATCAGGTAGACAAAAGGGGGAGAGGGACTACAGGACAGGGCCTGGTGGATACAAAGGATAGGAGGATTATAGGGGCTCTGGATCAAGTCTGCCATTGGAGCTCCCTTCACGATAGCCTCTTATTGTGGAATTCAAACATTCTGTCGTCAACAACTGGAGCTGGTAGATTAATTGTAGCTGGCACTTTGCAAACTTCAGGCCAACTTGCGTCCTACGCATAGTATGGCTGTTACTTGAAGACAGGAGAGTGAAGGACAGGACTATCTCATACAACCGTGGAAGGAAATACAGGCTCCAGCCAGAACACAGCCTATTCCACCAATGAGATTCTGCTATAGACTCTAGATACTAGTTGTGCAATCAGTTCTACCCTATCAACCGCGCATCGCAGACCAAGAGAAGCTTCCTTAGGCCACACTTTTTTTATTCTTTGGTTTACGGGCCCGCCGACGTGGCAAAATGCCATTCCGAAAAAAAAATAAAATTGGGAAACTCAGTTTCTTTTATTGCCTCCGAAATTCAAATGAAGTCTTCTAAGAAAAAAACAAATAAATGGAGTTGTTTTTATTCCCGCCGACCTTGATTTCAGCTGTCACGACTGCTAAAATAAATAAAACCAACTGACGTACGCCTATTTCCTGGCAGCGACGGCGGAAAGAAGCAGAAAAGAGGCATTTGTCAAGAATTTTTTGGTTTTTTATTTCCTCCGAGTTGTCTTACTTGTCATTCAAAAGGTGAAAATGAAAAAAACTGAACTGAACCAAAGTTTTTTTTTATTTTTATTCCGTCCTCCGTACCTGGGCTCAAAATCTTTGTACCCGTAAACCAAAGAATGTAATAACCGTGGCCTTAGCTACAATAAAAGTTATCTGTGCAAAAAAGCGACCTACTCATTAATTTTTGTAAAAAGTCACAAGTTTATTCTATGATGAATGTGAATATCTTCCCTCATATGGAATTTTCCCACAGTTTAATAGGAATCGTTATCCCACTATTCATCAGGCACTGGGTCAAGGTCATTCAGAACCAACATTGAGAGACATCACTCCGTCTGAGGGCAGCACTTACAACTACATGTATATACGCTCAGAACTCAACTGGGAGAACTTCGGTTCGAGGCCGACACCACTGAATAACTGAGTGTAACAAGTATACATCCTGACATCACCCAGCAGTACTTCTGGACTGATGTACATGTAACATTGTATGAATTTTGATGTCAATGGGGAACCGGCGAACCAATCCGACAGAGGCGCTGACGCACAACTACGGTGTTGACGCTAGAGGCACTCGCGTCACTCCTTCAGTGATCACCAGTTGAATGGGCGACGATGTAGTCCGATGTGATTTTGATTGACTGCCTGGGTCACACGTGTGCAAATATATTATCAATTATTACGCAGATCTGTAAAGAGTGAACTAAAAAATCTTACTGTTCATCCTATGCAATCTTAATTTGATAATTTGAGGCTTTAAATCACATTTACTCTACGAACTTGCAAGTTTGGAAGACGCTTCGGTACCTACGGCACCATGACGACATCCTGTCGTCAATGTCATCAAACCACGTCGTGACGACGTCAGACTGTGACGTGCTTTGCAATGACGTCAGCTCTACTGTTGGACTGAGCGCCTCTAGTGTCAACACCGTAGTTGTTCGTCAGCGCCACACGCGGCACGCCGGTTCCTCATTGGTTGCACTGACAATGTCCAGATATAGCAACATGTAAATAAGATAGACAGCATCGATTTAAACCCATAAGGTGCTGTCCTCGGGCAGTTTAAGTTTATCCAGATGATATCAAATTGATATCATCCAACTACAGACGTCTTCACAATTGATCCTTGTTTGGATCAGGGTCAGGAATGGTAATATTTTACTGTGCTGCCCTCATCACAGAAATCTTTAGCCTTCCTCACCCATATGCACACATGGGAGTGTCCAATAAGAGCAGGACAGATCAGATGATCTCCCACGAGATCAGATTGTAGACCGCATGATCAAGTCTCCCATTCTCACAGTCTTCAGCACATAATGTCAATATAGTCATCAACTGGAATTCTCCAACACGTGTTGTTCATTTCAGAATCGTCCTAATCTTTCTCTGATATTGCAATGAGGTGGACATCTATCTCTGCTTCAGTCAATACTCTGAAAAATATCAAGAGTTCATTTCAAAAGGGGCTCATATTCCTTCTCCTCTTTTATAAAACTCAGCTGATCATTAGTCTCATGCCATCACAATTTCTATGTACCGGTAGAAGCAGAGGTTACATGCACAGATTGAGTATTTTCATGCTGTGAAAACAATGTTCTTAACCTTCTTTTTTGCAAGCATTGTAAGGTCATAAGGGGAGTGACTTACTTAAATTTAGGATGTTCCTTCGTGACAACTCCAACCTCGATCTCTGTGGGTTTGAAGTCGGCGGAGAGAACAGATGAGAGACAGGTTATCGCAAGCTGGAAGATAAAATGCAAAGCCATCGAAGTATACTGAGAATATAGCAGAACCTGTCTACTGAGGACACCTTTGGGACTGCCCAGTGCTGTCCTTGATTGACAGGTGTCCTCAATACAGAGGTCAAAACAGACATTACCAACTGGTGAAACCTTGCAAGATAATGGGTCATATGAATAAAGACTAGTAAATGCTTTTACTTGAATTTTGCAATACAAATGCACTAAGCAATGCTGTACAAATCTGAAGTAAAAGCATTGGCTAGTCTTTATTCATATGACCCACTGACACAAGCACCGACTATTAGCTGACAGAATACCTGAACAGTTTCATCCAAAGTGAAATCCTGTTTCTTCTTAACCTTCTTCTCCAGGTAACTATTTGCTTCGAGCTGTTTTACTCCTGTGGCAGTGGCCTTGAAGCCACAATAATAACCAGCAGGATCTGTCTTGAATACCTGAGGGCCGTTCTCATCATCATATGCAATCAGGACCATACCTGGAGGAGAAATACAGCAAATATGTGACCACATTATTTCATCCCAATATCTGACCAAGACACAAGCAGATTTATCTGTTACAAGAGGTGTTGCACTCTTGGCAGGTTTGGCTACATTTCTTACATTTTCTTGGCATCAGTGGCACTAGAGATGAACTCCACGACGTTCACAAGCATTCAGCATAAGCACTTAATGTTTGGCGCAACCTATCTATCCTATCACTTACTGCATCCTAGCGGCCTCATCTCTGCATTCTGTGTATACACCTGGGAAATGTCTGCCATCCTCTTGCATAACATGTCAACAGGGATTTCGTATCCATACTCATACTTCCAGTTGGCTGCCTCGTATCGTGCTCTTTGAACCTGAGATCGGCTATCAGCTATAAAGAGACAGTTAGAGATTTCATGACCATAGAGTCAATCTTAAATTGCATTACCTGAAGTTACTGGCTCAGCTCAAACTTGGTCAGTTCATCACAGAATAAATCCAATTGTTTGCAAAATTTCTGAACAGAATCAGATCAACAGCAGAGTAAATTGCTTGTGTAATTGCTCCCTATATCCTACCTAACATTCCAGTCATTACACATCCTATATTTTCTGTGAGCTGATGTAAATGTGTCACAGTGCTGGGATCAAGAAGCTTATCCTGAAATGAAAATGAAAATGATTTCAAAGAATGGTCTGTTGAGTAGCTGCGAGATTTCTGAATCAAAAGTGAAAACCAAACTTTTTCTGCAAAATTATTCATGAAAATTGATGTACCATGACATTGCATGATGAAGCCAGTTGCATGGGGAAATCCATGAAGAATTAATCTTCAAATGGAAGACAAGAGCTCAGCCTCTGAAAGTAGGCAAGTCAGTTTACATGTTGTGGTCTAATACAGTCTACACCATCACGGTAATGCGTGACTGTACATTCGCCTGTACAAAATGTAGGGCCAAATTTTAAAAAACTTTTAACTTCTTTAAAAAACTTTTAATTGAAAAAAATCGGCCATATTCATGTTCAACACACAAAACTCGATATATTCAGGAAGAATTTTGAGTTTTTTTTCAATGCTGAATTTCTACATAATTCTGGAAAAAATGTATGTCGATGTGGTCTCACAGTACAGAATCACAGTATAGCGTGATGGTGTAGACTGTAATAGGCCTAGGTATGTAGCTACTCAACTCACTGGCACTTTTTTCTGTGTTACAACTACAGCCGAATCCTTTCCACGGACAGCAACTGATGTAAGACCTCCTTGGTTTATGGCTTTGAAAGCATACTCTGGAAAGAGAAAGGGGTCTCAATAGATGGCATCTAACAACAAGATGACAAGCACAAGTCAAGTAGGCCTACATGTAGGCCTAGTATCAAGAAAAGATATCCAATCCATCGGATCGCATGGTAGAGTCTCATGGTCTGATGGATCCGGACATGACATTGACTGATTGAAAACCTTCAGTTCTGCACCACCACATGCATTTCTGGATGAATTACCAGACAGTGTGTGGTGATTTGTAGGCCTACCATCCATAAGCCTTAAGGCCTCTCTGTGAAACAAGCCCTACACTGACTGTAGGCCTATGATTACGATTACGATTACGATTACGAAAGCTTTATTCACCGTATATACTAGAGAGATACATAGGTACTAAAAGAACAAAGCCATAATACTACAAAAACAAGACATACATANGTGACACAGCAAAATAAGGCAACAAACAACGTCACAAAACACGATTATTACTCACCAACTTGGTACAAACGTCCTTCTGGTGAGAAAATGGTGATATGTCTATCGAACCCTGCACTGCTACCCCGAGACATTTCGGTAGATTAGAAGAAAAATAAGTGGAAATTGTGTGCAAAATCGAGAAATCGCCGGCAAATGAACCGGAAATATACGGAACTAGCCGCAACCTCGTATTCCTTTCAATCTCGCCTCCAGGTATCTGGCCTGGTGTTGCTCCCCTTGACTATGACTTCTACACAAAACGCGTACATCAGCGCAAGATTCGTGTAAACAGGTAAAGGGTTACATTGTATAAATGTCAGAGCTGTTTATCTTCAAATAACTCGATTTCTCTCGTTGGTAAGTCTGTTTTACTACACGTCAAGGTTGAGGAAATGTTTGGACTGGTCCATGAGTCGCTGACAACTGTGAACTGAACTTTGCTGAGGCTAAATTCATTTATTTGTCAGAATGTGGGATCAGTGATCATTAGCCCCCCCCCCCCATCATGCCCATGATGTAGGCCTACTCAGCCTGTTTCAGTGTGACACATGACCTTGTATTGGTACAGGTAGCATGGTTTAGATTTGTGCTGTAGGCCTATAGCCTACAGGTAGGCCTAAGGCTGGTTATGGTAGGTAGGCCTAGGCCAGTCGCATTCAATTGTAGGCCGACCTGGCCTAGGTATAGGCCTAGGCCTAGGGCTAGTACCGGTAGTACTGGTGCCTGGTGGTAGTAGCAGCTATGACATGATGAGAGCCACTTTAGGGGCTGCCATAGGCACGCAGGCTGAGGCTTAGGGCTCCTATACAACCTGTCAATGTTTGATACTCTGTGTCGAGGCGAAAGAGAAAAAACTCTGCCATGAAAACACATTTTGTCAAATTTGAGAACTGGGTCCAGTGACTGTCATTAATTCGTTCTTTTCATTGCAGAGTTTTATTTGAGGAACCCAAGTACAGCAGATAGGCCTACAACTCCTTACTTAGACTTATAGGCTAATATCTCCATTGAATGGTCAAAAGACGCTGCTATCTTCTTGTCAAAGACTTAGATAATGAGGAGAAGTGACAAGGCTCGGTAAGTCTGAAATTATTCGGCAACCAGACTGTCCCCCTTGAGTCTATAAAGTGCTGATGTATGGATTAATTTTCATATATGGCTTAGTTACATCTGTTCCTGTGAAACCGTTTAAACCTATTGATTTTCCAATGCCAGGTGGACCAGGACAAACGGGTTCAAGATGTCATGTATTATTCATTGATAGTGGATAGAATTCCACCACCAGCAGCAACACATGTCATTTCACTTTGAAATACAATACGTTATGATTATTACCATACCGGTACTGAGTTTGTCAACTGTGTAATTAAATGTGTTTAAGAATCATCCAGTGAACAAACTTTTATTTCCTGCTACTTTCAAATCCCATGGTTTTCCTCTCGCACAAAATGGCAGCTTGATGATTTCATGTTGTGAGCTGACATTGTCCATGAATTTTTGGTTCTGCCCATGAATTCTTGAGAGTGATTCACATCACACAGGACTTCCTCTCACTTGGTACTTTTCTGAGCTGTGTCTCACTGAGCGATGATAATGCTGCCACCTTGTGCCATACTTCCTGGGGAAGGCATTTCACTGAATGCTCTCTGAAGCATGGTTAGTTTGTGTCTCATAAATCTACTGCTGCATACATTGTTTTTCTCTGTCTGTCAATTTGCTTACAAATTTGGTTTACTATGTTGTTTCAGTTTTATTTTGAAATCTGTCACTTATTTCTCACCCTAAATTCTGTTTTTAGTTATGCCCTGTTTAGGGTACAATTTAGTGTCAAACGTTTCTTGTTTGGCAAGGAACAAATTGCCAACACCTTGACCCATTACCTTGTGTAAGTACTGAGCCCTGGATTATGGGCGGTGATTCCGCCAGAAAGGGATAATCGCAAAGAGGGATTAATTCAAAGAGGGATATTCAAAGAGGGAATATTTCTATGTTGTTTCCATTAGACATCAACAGAGGGATATTCAAAGAGGGATATTCGCAGAGGGATTCGAAGAAGGATCTTTGAGCTGTCTATTATATAAAGCATTATATGCACATTACATGCACAATCCTCGCATTGGGCAGACCAGCAGTTTTCCTGAGTGCAAAGGCCAATGTGCCTTCACTCCCACACCATAATCAAACAGCCAAATTATGCTTTTTGTTGACAAAATTTTTGTAGCCATGTGGGAGATCTGCGAATATCCCTCTATGAATATCCCTCTTTGAATATCTCTCTTCGAATCCCTCTTTGAATACATGTACCTCTCTTTGAATCCCTCTTTGAATATCCTTCTTTGAATCCCTCTTTGAATATCTCTATTCGAATATCCCTCTTTGAATATCCCTCTTTGAATATCCCTCTTTGAATATCCCTCTTTGAATACCCCTCTTTGCAGATCCCTCTTTGCAGATCCCTCTGTGAATTTAATGTAAATAACGTAGAGCCCTTTGAATATCCCTCTTTGAATCCCTCTTTGAATATCCCTCTTTGCATATCCATCTTTGCAGATCCCTCCGTGAATTTAATGTAAATAACGTAGAGCCCCTTGAATATCCCTCTTTGAATATCCCTCTTTGAATATCTCTCTTCCAATCTCTCTTTGNAATCTCTCTTTGAATATCCCTCTTTGAATCACTCTTTGAATACCCCTCTTTGAATATCTCTCTTCCAATCTCTCTTTGAATATCCCTCTTTGAATCACTCTTTGAATACCCCTCTTTGAATATCTCTCTTTGAATCACTCTTTGAATACCCCTCTTTGAATATCCCTGTTCGAAGATCCCTCTGTGAATTTAATGGAAATAACGTAGAAATATTCCCTCTTTGAATGTCCCTCTTTGGGATTATCCCTTTTTGGTGGAAAATACTGCCCATACTGGATCAAGGTATCTGAGGGTTAAAGGATTTCACTTTTAAAATTGGTGGATATTTGACTTTTATTCTGCAGTCACATGGGGTGTAAGCTTGGTGTGAGAAATGGATTGTTGATTATGTCATGATTGTGGTCAAGTTTCACAGGTTTAAATGCACCCAAATTCCAACATGTGTTAGACCTGTTGGAATTTGGGAATTTAGACTGACTATTCAGTCAACATTTCACCTTACATGTAAGTTGTCCTTGTGGAGGAAAAATACTACTGTGTAGGAAAATTAGTGTGACAGTGATAAATTCAGCAGGAGCGTACATAAGTTTGTTAGTGGTGTTACCTTGACTACATACCCTCCACTTTGGAATGTTGCCCCCTCAGATCCTAAGGTGAGCAAGTTGTGTGAGCAACTCTCTCTCTTTCATTGGATCCAAATCACGCAAAGTGTTTTGCCCGGAGCAAAGTTGTCATCAGTCTTTTGTTGTCATCCTCCCACAACAGGGGTTTTTACCTTGCTCATCTTCATCCACTTGAGACCAAAGCCCTGCTATGGGAGGATATTTGACGTTGACACCTCCAGGTCCGTATGCATAAAGGTGGAATAAGCTTATTCCAGGTATAACCTAACGTTATAACCGAACCTCAAGTTATACCTGGAATAAGCTTATTCCACATTTATGCATACGGGCCCTGGAGGCCAGTGGGGCTGTCAGGGAACTTTGCACAAAATTTTCAGTTGATTAGAAAAGTTATTTTTTGATTGGTGGTGGGTTTTGAATTTTATTTGGTTAATTTTGGTTTTATTGTGTTCTTTTGCATATTTTTCATTAATTTATCTCTGGTGAGTTTCATTTGCATTCCTTCCCTCTTCATCATTTCTTATCAGACAAAATCCGTTCCAGTGATCAGCATTGCGTGTTCCCTGTAGGCAGTGGTAGGAGATTCATGACTTATCGTAATTGATAGTAATATGACAGGCAAAAGGTTGACTGTTTGTCATGGAACTAAACCATTGTAAATACCCGGAAGGAATTGAATTCATACATGCATCAAGGTGAAATCACTCAGTCTTTTGATATATTGATGATGTGGCAGTGTCATTGTGAGATGTGCAAAAACATGGCTGATTGTCCAATCTGGAGAGGGATTTAAAAGTTGCTCCCTGTTTTTGTGTGCCAGTTTTATGATGAGAGTTTGTGAAACTGATGATTTGTTAAGGATGTATGTTGGGTAAGCTTTCTCTGCGCGTCTAGATGTGACTAGGTTTGTGTAGTCATCAGCTGATCAGTGGCACTCTCCGTGGCATTCTGAAGCACCCTGATCAGCGATTGTTGATGCTTGCTCCCTCCGTCACCATGTGTTATGATGGGAGCAACGAAGGGACTTTGGTCATGAACAAGGTCTCTTTGTTTGGGGTTACTTGCCCTACTATGAAGCTTGGAGGAATTATACTGACAGTATAATTCCTCCAAGATTGAAGTGAGTTGTTTTGACATTGTCACAGCAGAATGGACATTCTTTTACAACTGAACACCCACCTTTCCAAGGAGAAAGTCTTGGTGAACGAGTGAAGGAGGGCAACATTTGATAATGTATAAGGACTCAACTATTGTTCAGTTTGTCAACTGTAAAAATAAGTGTTTCATTCCTTTGTGGAGCCCGTTGAGGAATGTGGTGACATTGACTTGACGTTATGTAACCTCCCTCAACTCTGAAGGCTTATGTGACATAAGCTGGTAGCTGGTAAAGTTGGATATGCTGGTCGGGTATGCAGTCTGCTATACTGCACTGGAATTATTGGTAGTTCAAAGTTTTGTCTTGCTTGTAGTGAAAGTGATTTCAAGATTTGGACTTCTTTCAGCTTTTTGGTGTTTTTCAAGATTTAGTTGGTAAGAATTGATTGTGGGTTGTATTAGAAAGGAACTCAAGTCAATTCCCGATCCCTGATCGCAATCAATTTACCATTACCCAGTAGGGTAAAGTGGTACATGTACAATTCTAGCCCCTGAGTATACATCTCCATGCAATGCTGGCCATATTTACACTCAGGGCTAGAATTGTACCGTAAACCGGGGTTACTTTGAACCCCAGGGTAACTTTGAACACTTGTCAAAAAAAAACTTTTAAAAATTCAGAAGGCTTTCTGGTGGACTAGTTTATTAGTAAATTATTTGTTTTGATGAACTTCTAGTGTAGCTTTGATTTCAATTGTTCTTTTTAATCGCATTCTACAGACCCAATGTGGAACAATGCATCCAGAGCTAATGCCTCCGCAGCCATGGCAGAATGAGCATGGAACTGTTTTTTTCATAGTTATAGAAACTTTCATCAAAAGGTGCAGGACTATATCCTAAGATACAACCAGGAATTAAACATATCTTTACAAACATAAGTGTCTCAAAAGTTCTACGTAAAATTACGTTGTTCTTCAACTGGTATTACAATAATGTATGGATTTCTGAAAAAGAGCCATCAGCTGAGCGGAATGGGGGTAACTTTGAACACCCTTCAAAGCAGCCCTGTAATGATACTTTTGTACACCAATGTTNCATGCTGTACATCGGTAGTGTACATTCACTGTACATTCAGTGTTTGTTATTACCCTCTGGGACAAAATGGCCGACTTTAGCAAGGGGTCTATAGGATTTCCATTGTGTGCCTTGGAGTAACGTCACTTCCGATCGGGGATTCTAAACTTTAGCCGTTTCTCTGCTACACTACCTAGCCCTAGGTAGTAGAGGTTGAGTTCTTACTTGTAAGTTCTTACTTTTGTTCCAGGTTATGGGATCATACCACGATTCGTTCGTATTTGTGTGTACGGCAATGATGATGAACAATCCAATGTGGAGGAAGGTGGTGTGGCGGCGAGTCAACCGGCAGCGCCGAAACAAGAACGATCGGGATTTCAGAATGGCGTCTTGCTCGGATTCTGTTTCCTTGGACTGCAGGGATCGTATCTGACATGGGGAGTCTTACAGGAACGGATCATGACGCATGAATATGGAGTGACTGCGATGAACAATACGGGTGTTAAATTCAAGAATTCACAGTTTCTAGTCTTCATGAATCGTATCCTCGCGTTCATGATCGCGTGCACTGTGATCGTCTGCACAAGACAACCTCGTCACAAGGCTCCTTTGTACAGATATTCATATGCATCCTTTTCTAACATCATGAGTAGCTGGTTTCAGTACGAGGCGCTCAAATACGTCAGCTTCCCGACACAAGTTTTAGCAAAGGCTTCCAAAATTATTCCCGTTATGTTAATGGGGAAACTAGTCTCAAGCAAGTCGTACCAATGGTACGAATATTTCACAGCCTTGATGATCTCAGCCGGTGTGGGAATGTTTTTGTTGACCAACACTGAAAGTAAACACGGTCAAACCGTGACGACGGTTTCTGGCGTGTTTTTACTCGTCGGGTACATGATTTTTGATAGTTTCACCTCCAACTGGCAGGGGGAGCTGTTTCGACAATACAAAATGTCCTCAATTCAGATGATGGCGGGGGTGAATCTCTTTTCCTGTCTGTTGACGGTGACCTCGCTCATAGAGCAGGGTGGGTTCGTGGAATCAATCCACTTTATGCTCAGCCACCCTTCCTTCATGTTTCATGTCTGTCTTCTCTCCATCTGCTCTGCCACGGGGCAGCTATTCATCTTTTACACGATCTCACAATTCGGTCCCGTCACGTTCATCATTATCATGACCATGCGACAAGCATTTGCGATCCTCTTATCATGCATCGTTTATAGTCATCCGGTTTCACTCATAGGGGGCGTTGGTATTTTTGTGGTGTTTGTAGCCATGTTTTTGAAAATCTATTTTGGGCAACAACAAAAGAAGGCGGCACAGAAAAACACTTTGTCGACAAATGGGACAGCAAACACCACAAAAATATAATATTTCATATGATTCTAACGTTCACGACTTAACCAAAAACTTATTTTTGCTGTTTCAAACTGTGTTGTCTTTTCTGAAAGTCAATGCTTATGTCTTATGGTGTAGTATATGGACTGGCCTTTCCGTCTGATACATGTGTATTAATGATAACTGAAGATTTCACTGGCTGGATGGAAAATTCGTGTTCGTCAGCTCAAATGTAACAGCTTCCTGTGTTGTTATTCGATTTGTTAGCATTATTTCGGCTATTATGATGAAATCTTGATGAGGGTGATATGTTACAGTTTCATTCCCGGAAAAACATTTTGCATAATAGTCCTTATAACAAGAATCTCGTCAGTCTCTCAATATTACCGGTATCGCAATAGTGGGATTGTTTTCCTCACAGAAGCAGCCACTGTTTAGAGAACCCTGCCGAGACCTTGAAATTATCTGACCTGAGCAAACAGCTAATCATACGTGTTCCTACAGCTGTTTTACATAACCACAGGTGATATTGTCTCACCTGTCCTGACACACCCAATGTCCTGCTGATATTTCATGACATGTCACTAGTCACAATCAATGAGTGTCCCATGTATCTGAACAGCAGACACATGGCTTATTTCTCCCACAGGGACAGGCATGGATCCAGAGGGGGGCCGCAGCTCCCTGTATTTTTGGAAGACCAACAAAAACAATGGGTCAATAACTCCGAAAAATGAGCAAATAGATGAAGAAATCATGCCCCCAGATGCTGGAAATTGTATCTAAGCGCATCTAGAATTCAAAATTGACGTGTACGGGCAGTACGGGTTGTATGTTGTCAGTGAATATTATTGGGCATAGCACCCCCACGGACAGTGTCCTGGCCCTGGTAACGTACTGTCTATGTTACTAGGGCCAGGGCATATCCGTCGGGGTGCTCTACCCCATAGTATTCACTGACAACATCATAACCTGTACGCGTCAAGTCCCTGTGATTTCTCCACGATTCTGAAATACAGGCAGGCTCAGGCATGATGTGGGCATATCTGAGTCTGTTTTTGAACCAACTGTTGATACCATGCTAGCACTTCTGGCATGTCAGGTCAGCCATACCCTCAACTCCAACACCTTGCTAATGTTACCCTAACAGGGAAGATCTAGTCAGCTTTATGTTGTATATTATTATACATAGATTGCAGATTCACTGCCACAGAGTACATCTGAGAGGACCAGGGCATGATGGTCAGCACATGAAGCAAAATAATAAACCACATACTAGTTAGTAGGCCTATGATATTGATATTTATTCAGATATTTTTTTAGTTGCTAAGTTGATGAAGCTGGTCTACTGACACAATTTTGAGTCACAAGGTTCCACATACAAAATAATATTATTCTGCATGTTTTGTGATCTCGATGCAGACAGTTTCATACATGTACTAAGACAGAGAAGTGGTTCATTGGTTTGAGTAATCTTTGTCATTTTGAGTTGATGTGCTCTGAGCCTCTCAACAGTTCATCTGAAATTCCATTCTGTATGCACAGAGTACAATATTCTTTTGTAACTATCCAGGTAGGACTTTAATTGTGGCACCTTGTGTGTCACAATTAACTATCCAGGCAGGGCTTTAATTGTGGCACCTTGTGTGTCTGTGAGTCAGTATCTTTCTTTTCTCTTTGTTTTGTGGATCTGTTAAAAGGTGATGAATTATATTGATACTACAATATAAATTAAATGATATCATATAATGTTTATTTGATTGCTTTTCATTTCTTGTTGTCATTA